>NW_019104801.1:3033-16207 GCF_001995035.1 Momordica charantia | reverse complement strand
AAATTGCCCACGGAGAGCGAAGTTTTGACAGTTTATAAAATTGATATTTTTGGTGGAATTATGGGAGTCGAAGCTTTATTTTATTTAAATTATTTTCCAGGGAGTTGGTTATCTCGTGTTTAGAGTTAAGGCTAGACAGGTGGATTATTTAGCATTACCTAGGATGGTATATAACATCTTGGGGCGTTATATAAATATTAAAATAACACCTGAGATTAAGATGTCTGAAAATAAATTTTATATGTTTATTTTGTGTCATTACCCTGCATTTTATATGATTGAATAAAAAAATATAAAAAATTAAATTAAATTATTTGCATTCTAAATTTTAAATTAACAATTTAGCTACATTGAGAATTTAACACTAATCAATTGAATAATTAATATTAAATGTTATTTAATATATATATATATATATAGAAAAATGATAGATTTTTATAAAACTTTAAAATCAATCAAAATTAACTTCCAATAATTAATTTACATTAATTAATTTATCTTTATTGAGTTAAAATAATTATTATTTTAAGCAATTATGTTTTAATTTAAGTTTCACTCGTTAATAAAAATATTATAAATAATATATCTAAATTTATGTTGTTGATTTTATTTATCAATCAATTTTAATAATTGTTTATGCTTGGATTATGCTGTTCTAGTTCCTCCCGAAGTTCGCACCAAGCTTGATTATCAGGAACTCGAAGACCTGCAAAATTGAACAAGACTAGACCGGTCTGACACTTGTCACACGGGCTCTGATGCTTAAGTTAGCCAGGGGGAGCAGTAGAGTAATTGAATTCAAGGGTAGAATTCAGCTTACCTTAGGATTAGGTTGCATAGCCTATTTATAGTCATTTGGAGAATTCTAGAGCCTTCTAGTGAGCCTTAGATAATCGTCGTAAGGCCCAAAGCATCGTGGGCAACAGAAGAGGGAGGATACCGGACTCGACAATGGGTAGAGCTCGGCTCGACTCGATTTGGCCGGCCATCTCGTCGATCCTCTTTTATTCCCTTCGTTGGTTTGTTTGTGGTTTTCCTTTATATAACAATAGCCTCAATAGCCTCCACTCTTAAAGTAGAAGGCATAAAGCATGTCAGGGCTTTTATATTGAGAGTATCTATCGTTGTCAGTTGTCATCTTTTATGGGCTGGCTATCTTAGCCCCTATTCTCTTTTGTTGTAATTGGCTACAATCAAGTCTCTTAGGCACTGTTATACGATTAGTTTTAACCATGCTAGGTCAAGTGACCTGCTTCTGGTTTGGCCGTGCTCGAGATCTTTAATTGTTCTTTCCAGTTTCCGACGATTGATGTAGATTGATGAGAACCTTCTAGACGTGCCCTAGTTGCAGACCTATCGCATCGTAGGCAACAGAAGATTGGGAAGTCGTGCTCGGCAATAGGCCGAGCCCGGGTCGACTCCGATCAGGGGTCGGCATCGAGCCCTGCTCGGCTTAGGTTTGTTTTGCCACTGGTTTTGGACCTTGAGATTGTCGTTATTACTTCATAAATTGGAAGTTTTCTCTAATTTTCATTGGTCCCAATCAAGTCTCTTGAGCCTGGTTTTACCATTTACTTTTGGCCCTGGGATCTAACTTTAGCAGAACTAGCGTTGATATTTTTGGATTTCTAACTTGTTTGGCTTTTCAGGTCAAATAGCTTTATATCCTGTATTTTCCTGCTTTAGTTTTGACCATGCTGAGCCGTTATTGGCTTTTTTGCCGTTTGGCTTGCTTATAGGTCTGTCCCAACTTTGAGAGTCTTGACTAGTCGTAGATATTCACTGGTTGTAGATATTTACACAATGTATGTCCCCTGTTTGAGAAATTTATTTCAGAATGAGCATAAAAACTCAAGATTGCACCAAATGTCCAAGACTTTTATTAGTAGAAAAATGACACGACCCGTCCCAGAACACCTACTAGTTCAAAAACGGGCCGCGCCGACCATGGACCCCACTAGGTGCAGAGTCTATAGTCGAAAATCTTCCAGACTTTTACACTAACTTTTAACATCACTTCTATTCTTCAATTTCTTCTAGATACACTATTCATGATGTAACTACAAATGATATGCAATTTCTTAACGACTCTGGGTGGCAGAAGCTGGTCCATTCTCTCTTTGAAACTCAGATATAACCTGGGGAAAACAAAGGGTAAAGAGTGAGCTGAAAGCTCAGTGAGTGGTAAATTAATACAAAAAAAAATAATATTGTAAAACTTCTTTCATAAACAACTGAAGTTTCGAAGTTCTGCAAAACAAGCCTTATAAATCCGTTCTAAGAAATATTCTCATTAAATCTCATAAAACTTGAGAAACTAAAACTCATAAAGACTTTCTCATAATAAACGTGTAACAGCACACATTCTCTAATAAATTTGTTAATCGTTCTCCTGAAACATTAAATAGAACTAGGAAAACACTTTCTAATATCATATAAAACATTTTCTTTCAACCAATAAATAGGTTCAGAAAACTCAACACCACACATGTATCCACATTCTATTCTGGTCTACTAGCGTAGAGTAATCTAAATACACACAGCAGAATAATTCTATTTCTGGTCTACTGGCATAGAGTAATCTCAATATACACAGCAGAATAATTCTCTCAACACGTGGAGTAAAATAGTCTCAAAGATCTTCTATTTCTGGGTATACTATAGAAACATATTTATATAGCATACGGGTAATCACCTGGATACAATAACATGGTGGTTTGAAAACTTCTTTCTCAATCTCATAAACCGTTCTAAAATTCTTTCTTTCTTCTTTCTAGGAACATTTCTTTCTTTCTCAAATCATTTCTAAAACCTTTCTTTCTAAAAACATTTCATGAAATTCTAATATTATTTCTTGAAATCTCTTTCTAAAAAACATTTCATAACTTTCTCGAACATTTCTTTAAATAATAAAGCATTTCCCAATTCTAATAAACATTTCTAAAATAATTCTTTCTAACACATTTTCTTCAATTCTCAGCAGAAATGCTAAATCATACATAATATATGTACTTTCTTAAAATTCTATCATGATATACTTCTAAAAACATTTCAAAAATAAACCACTCACAAATTTCAATAATACTATCCAAAACATTTAGTAAGTAACCACTCATATCAATAATAATATTAAAAAACGTTTAATAAAATAACCATTCACAAATCCTTTAAGGGAGTTGTACGCGGTACCAATTTCCGCTTGACTTGAAATATCGATTTAATACCAAATTATTTCACTTAATTCCAATTTCAACATAACTTAATTCAAAATTTAATCACAATAACTTCAAAATAACCCAATTACACAAATTCCCCATTCTCTCTCTTCATTAAAAACTCACTACTTTTTCTTCTTACAAGTGCGTCCCACCAAACCCGTTAAATTTCTCTTTCTCCCACTCCATTTCACGCAAATAGCCCAATTTTCCAACATTTTCTTTTTTTTCTTTTATTTAATTTAAAACCATTATCTCTCCTCTACTATTCATCATCTTCTTCCTCTTCTTCTTCTCTCTTCTCCAACCAAACCCACGGATTCTTCTTCTTCCTCCCTAAATTCTCAAATTTCCTTCCTTTCTTTTTATTTTCTGCAATTTCTTCTAGCCCACACGTTTTCCCTTAATTTGTACCCAAAAGATCAAAGATTAACACTTATTCCTCTCTATTTCTCTACCCTTCTTCTCCATCTTCAAACCCTCTCATCTTTGTCCATTTTTGTTACCCATTTACAGTCATTAATTTCACACAATAAACCTACAAAAAACCAAAATACCCCTAATTTTTTTTAAACTCCAAACGGTCCTTACAAAAAATCTCCCTACCGGAGAGTGAATTACAATAAAATAACTTTGTTGACCAAGATAACAGAGTTTCAAAACCATAGAGTGCCTAAATTTGTCGAACTAGTGGTAGTATCTTCTGAGGTGCTGAGCGTGCCATGGATGTGGTAAGACCTTCCCATGTTGGTTTTCCAAGGTGTAAGTGCCTGTTCGAACCACTTTAGTGACTTTGTACGGGCATTTTCATGTTAGTCCGAACGCCCCACTAGTGGAATCTTTGGTATTAGATATGATCTTTCTTAAAACTAGATCACCTTCTTTAAAGTCGCGTTCTTAACCTTCGAGTAAGGAGATTAAAGTCGCGTTCTTCTAACAAGTCGAGGTTGAGCCGCATGGATTCATTGTTGTCAAGTAGACTGAACTGCTTTACTCTTGGGGAGAGAAGACCGATTTCCACGGGCACTACCGCCTCAGAACCAAATGACAGCGAGAACGGCGTCTCTCTCGTTGATGTACATGGTGTTGTTCTGTAGGCCCATAATGCATTGGGAATTTCTTCTACCCATATTCTCGTAAGCTTCTCTAATCTGGTTTTTAGAATTTTTTTTTATGATTTTTTTTACTGCTTCAACTTGCCCATTAGCTTGGGGGTGCGCTGGCGAAGAACAAATATGCTTAATGCCCAACTCCCTACAAAATTCTCGAAAGGCAGCATTGTCGAACTGCTTCCCATTATCACTGATAATGGTGTAGGGTATTCCGAAGCGACAAATTATGTTTTTCCAGATAAAGTCAGTGATCTTCTTCCCAGTAATTGTAGCTAGAGCTTTGGCATCGGCCCACTTGGTGAAATAGTCGACTGCCACTACCGCAAATTTGGTCTGGCCCTTTCCTAGTGGGAGAAGTCCTATGAGGTCTATTCCCATTGGGCAAAAGGCCAAAGACTCATTATGTTCGTTAGAGGCTCTGTCGGTTGTCTAGGCACTATTGCAAACCGTTGGCATTTATCGCATTTTCTGGTGAATTGTGTCGCGTCATTTAACATGGTCGACCAGTAATACCCTTGTCGAACTATTTTGTGACTTAAGGATCGTGCTCCAGAATGGTTCCCACAAACGCCCTCATGTATCTCTCTCATGGCGTAGTCAGCTTCACTGGACGTTAAGCATTTCAAGAGTGGCAACGAATAGCCTCTTTTATACAGATTTTCGTCTTTAAGCACATATCTGGCTACTCGTCATTGTAGTTGTTGGGCCTCTATCTTTTCTTTAGGCAGGATCTCGTCTCTTAAATACTTGATCAAATGGCTCATCCAGTTTTCTTCTGGTTGCCTTTGTTCGTCGCTATCCATTGCTTCATGAGCTTCTACGCTCGGCTCGGGCAAAATCTCGACCGACACAGTTCTTCCCAGGTCGGTTTCATAAGCTGCAGTTAGTCGAGCCAACGCGTCTGCATTGACGTTTTGAGTACAAAGAATTTGTCGAATCTCATATTTTGAGAACTAGCCGACCTGGTCTTTTACCTGAGAAAGGTATTTTGCCATTCATGGCTCTCTAGCTTGGAACTCCTTCTTCACCTTACTTACAATCAGTTGCGAATTACCGAGTATCAGTATGTTTCTGACCCCAATGTACCTGGCCACCCTTAATCCTGCTAGTAGAGCCTTAAACTTGGCTTCGTTGTTGGATGCATAGAAACTGAATCGCAGTACATTTCTAATCTCACCTTATCTGTAGAGACCAGTAGAAGTCATGTCCCACACCCTCTAAAGTTTGAGGACCCATCTACGTAGAGTGTCCAGGGCTGCTCTTCTTCAACTAACTGTGAGTCGATGCTACATACTTGAGGCTCTGCAGGAGTTAGTTCTGCTATGAAATCTGCTACAGTCTGCCTTTTCATAGCAACTCTTGGATTATAGTGGATGTCGTACTTACTGAGCCCCACGACCCACTTTAATAATCGCCCTGAAGTGTCTGGCCTTTGCAAAATCTGTTGCAGGGGAAAATTGGTGAGGACAGTTATTCCGTGGGCTTGGAAATACGGACGTAGCCTCCGAGTCGAGGTGACCAGCACCAATGCCAATTTTTCCACTTGTGGGTATCTAAGCTCTGCGTCTACTATCGGTTTCCTTGTGTAGTAGACTAGAGATTGTCATCCACCTTCTTCTTTTATCAACGCGAAACTCACTACAGTGTTGGATACAACTAAGTACAAGTAGAGTTCATCACCAGCGCGGTTTTGAGAGGAGCGGAGCTGCCCCCAGATACTGCTTTAGCTTTTTAAAGGAAGCCTCACACTCTTCTGACCATTCAAATTGCCTTTTCTTCCTTAGGATTTTGAAGAACGGCAGGCACTTGTCAGTTGAGCGGCTAACAAACCTGTTGAGCGCTGCTATCCTTCCGTTGAGTCCCTGTAGTTGCTTTAGATTTCTAGGTGGATCCATCTCCAAAACAGTTTTGATCTTATTTGGATTGGCTTTGATTCCCCTTGAGTGTACCAGGAATCCCATGAATTTGCCTGAGATTACACTAAACGTGCATTTAGTAGGATTTAGCTTCATCTTGTACTTCCTCAAAACGTCAAATGCTTCTGCCAAATCTTCCTCGTGTTGTTTGTCTTTCCGACTCTTTACCAGCATGTTGTCCATGTAGACTTCCATATTTTTACCAATTAAAGCCGTAAACATTCAATTTACCATCCACTGGTAGGTTGCGCCTGCATTCTTCAACCCAAATGGCATTATCGTGTAGCAATAATATAAATCTCGGCTCGTGACAAAAGAGGTCTTCTCCTGATCTGGTAAATGTATCTTGATTTGATTATACCTGGAGTAGGCATCTATAAAACACAACCTTTCATATCCAGCAGTAGAGTCAACCAGTTAATCTATTCGGGGCAAGAGAAAATAATCCTTTGGACAGGCCTTGTTTAGGTCTGTGAAGTTGATGCACATTCTCTATTTGCCATTTGGCTTCTTCACCAGTACCACGTTGGATATCCACTGGGGATAATGCACCTCTCGAATGAAGCCTACTTTCAGTAGCTCCTCTACCTGTTCAACCACAATCTCGTTCCTTTCTTGGTTGAATACTTAGTGCTTCTGTTTCACTGGTTTACAACTCTCGTCAATGTTGAGTCGGTGTATCATGACTCCTTTATCGATTCATGGCATGTCCTCATGTCCTCATGTGACCATGCGAACACGTCGGCGTTGCTTCTAAAAAAAATTATAAGGTTCTTTCTTTCCTTATTCCCCAACCTGGTTCTGATGTTGACTCGATGATCATCGGCTGTCAGAGGGATAGATTCTACCTCCTCAGCTAGTTCTCCCCTATTAGGGGTGGTTGGATTTAGTCAATGACCAAGGCTCGGACTTGCTTCCCCCGAGTGGTCGGCAGCCTTGTTCAGACTCTTCTTTTCAGAACGTTGCTGGCCTCCACCAGGGCTCGTGTCGATTCGCTCTATTCTACCCGCCTCGGATCTGGGCTTCTTCTCGGCCAAGCTTGCTCGGACTGTATCGTCCCCACAGATGGCGCCAATTGTTGATGCGTGGATTATGTTCTCTCGGTTCCTCTCGAGGTTCGCACCAAACTTGATTATCAAGGACTCGAAGACCTGCAAAACCGTACAAGACTAGACCGGTGTGACACTTGCCACACGGTCTGTGATGTCTAAGTTAGCAAGGGGGAGCAGTATTGTAATTGAATTCAAAGGTCGAATTCAGCTTACCTTAGGGTTAGGTTGCATAGCCTATTTATAGTCGTTTGGAGAGTTTTAGAGCCTTCTAGGTGAGCCCTAGATACTCGTCGTAAGGCCCAATGCATTGTGGGCAACAAAAGAGGGAGGATGCCGGACTCGACAATAGGTCGAGCTTGGGTCGGCTCGGCTCGGTTTGGCCAGTCATCTCGTCGATCCTTTTCTGTTCCCTTGGTTGGTTTGTTTGTGGTTTTCCATTGTATAACAATAATTATCATTTTATGTGTTTAACAAAGTTAATCATTTTCATCTTATTAATTGCATCAATTAATTACATTTTTTTTATAGAAAATTAAGTAGAAACTTTAATAAAATTATTTATTACAATAGGATAATTAATTTAGTACGTTATTGGTAAACTTTTAATATTGTTTTATTACTTGTAAATTTAATTTAAGTATTTTAACTAATTTTAGTTAATTAATTTGAATAAAATAAATTAAATAATTACATAAAAATAATTTATTTAAAAGAAGAGAGATAAGAGTATATAACAAAACCCATGGACAAACGCACGAAACTGCAAGGGGGAAAAAGTTCTTGTCCATGGGAATAAGGGATGCTTGAGAATAAGCTATTTTACGAAAAGTTTTCAAATATGTGTAACAAACAATGACTTTACTTGCTCATGCCTATTCCCACCTAGAAAACCTCGGCCCTTGGAAGAAGTTTAAATAAGAGAAATTGACACTTTCCTCCAACCATGAGGTTGTGAGTTCGAACCTCATCCCACATGTTGTACTAAAAAAGAGAGAAAAGAAATTTAAAGAAAATGTTTTAAAACAAAATATTAAGGAGAACTTTGGATATAATAAAATGGTAGGACCTACCTCAAACTTTATAATCTCATTACAACCCCACATACATATTATAATTAATGTAACCCTTTTACCCTTTCTCTCTCATCTATGGATTAGATCCATATAATTTTTAATTAGTTTTTTTATACCTTTATAATTTCTTTTCCATTTATACTCCAATGTGATTTTATTATATAATATGATTAATTTTAATTAATATCAATAAATTTTTTAAATAGATATTATTACTTTTAAATATTATAATAATACTTTATATTAAAGTTTGGTTGTTCTAATAAAAAATATTATATTTGATTTAATTTTATTTTAATTATTCATTATGTATTAATATTAGATAAATTGTGATAATAAAAATATTTACTATCAATAATATAGAAATAAATTAAATTAAAATTTATTATTATTGTAATTTAAAAAAGATTAGCATAATAATTTATTTGTAATTAGGTAAGAAGGACAAACGAGTATATTAGTAATTGTTATATATCTAATTCTGATTCTGATTTCGATTTTAGACAGTTTTAATAAACATCAAACGAATTTTTATTAGAGAAAATTTCTAGTAAACAAATAATATTACGATTCCAATTGATATCGTTACGACTGGGAATAAATAAACGTGGCCTAAGAGAACTCTAAACACGCATATTATTGGGAAATTGACTCGAATGACCTTGAAAAGTTTTTCAAATGCTCAAATGACCCATCCCTCAAAATGTACCCAACTGACCCACTTTTAGCATTGATGATGTGTCAGAAGCAGGTGAAATGACCATAATGCCATTAAATGTAACAGATGACCGTTGTAATAATTCCCGCCTGAGGTAGAAACATTCCCGCCCGAGGTAGCTTCAATGCACCACAAAACCAATTTAATGCACACCAAGTTGTCCTAACCAATCAGTACATGTCATTACTGAGAGAACATATGTCCTTATTGTGAATATTCTCTCTGCAAAATCCTAAGAAATCTGAAAAGCTTTGTGAATATTCTCTTTGGAAGTTTCAAGACTTTGGAAGAGGTAGTTATTTATTTTTTATGCTTTCTCATTTTGTTCAATAATCTTGCTTGATGTCTACATTTTAACAAATGTGTTTTTATTTGGTCATCGTTTGGTTTATTTTTGTTAGAGTCGGAGTAACAATAACGTTTATTATTTTGTTTTAAACTCATTTGTCCATTCCTTCTGCACTGTTCGGTTTAAATTCTGGGCCATTCTCGAGCGAGGTGATATGATTCTCGATCGAGAATCATGTTATTGATGAACCTCGAGCGAGGTACTAAACTCACCTCGGGCGTGGCTGCGTATTGAACTCCACCTCGGGCAAGAAAATATATTTCTCGCCCGAGGTTGAAGTTTATTTTATATATATATATATATATATATTATTTTCCATCTCTAATTGTCTTTCAACTGTGCTTTGTAATGCAGAACAAAATGGTTCGCCTTTTTGTGATCTATGGGGGTCAGTGGAATCAGATAGGCACTGTATACGAAGGTGGAGTTATGGGTGGGTTGAATGTTGATGAAAGAATAACATATAGAGACCTTGTAAGTACAATCTTTAGGATGACTAGAATAAATTTTGACCTTTTCAATATTGTTCTACAATGTATTTACAAATTTGAGTACCAAGTGCCGAACTTTTATATATTTGATGATACTAGCCTTGGTTTTTACCTTATGGGCCCTCCACATCCCTTTCAAGTGCCCTTGTATGTATCTGTTGTACCAAAGGAAAGACAAGGTAGTGGTAGTAACTCACGTGATGGTACATTATATCCTCAAACCAAAACATTCACTTCATTTCCATGCCAAGTATAACAAAATGTTCCTTCTCTTGTCCCACTAAATTACATGCACTCACCTATACATACTGTCAACCCGCCATCTTATGTACAATTTATGACTCTATTGACGTACAACATTGTCCCATGCAATTTAGGCAACGATGAACAAGAACACTTAGGTCAGTGAGATGATGTTGGAGGTGATGAGGATCATGAGAATGAGGATGAGAATGAGGATGATGGTTACATAGGAATTGAGAATGAGGATGATGATTACATTGAAACTGAGAATGAGGATAATGATGAAACTGAGGACCCAGTTTGTGGTGCTGATCCATCCTCAAGAACACCTGTTGTGGAAGTACAATATGTAAGTACGAATGCTCCTTGTGCAACTATGATGGTCAACATGCATCCTTAGGATAGATGGATCTTTTTCAGGTTCTGTCAAATTTCTCGAGCAGATCTCGGGCTAGGTGAAGCCCGGGGTTGGATCTTTTTCAGGTTCTGTCAAAGTTCTCGGGCTCGATCTCGGGTGAGGTCGAACCCGAGGTTGGCACATTTTTGTTGATTCTATAATTCTTGGCTGAGTTATACTCGACCCCGACCCTAAAATTCAATGATCTACAAAAATAGAGATTAAAATGATTAATATATTGAAAAAGAGATCGTACACTTCATCACCAAACTGCCTTATTAGACCATAGCTGGAAGGCAAATTGTCTCCTAAAGTATGGACATATTGTTTTGCCTCAATGTTTCAAAAGAAATCCATATTACATCATATTCAAAATACTTAACACAAAAAATGTCGCAGTCTCTGCTACTAAACTGCTGCAGTGCGACGTAACCCTACGAATTTGCCACAGTGTCAATGGTAGGTTTGGACGTACCGCGATGACCTGAGATTTATGCAATAACGGCGGGATGACTTGTGCGCATGACTTTCAATTGATCCTCCAATGATGCATCTGAGGTAATTGCCCTTAGGGAGTTCCAGACAACGATCTCACCTTCAACGAAGTCTATGCATATCATAACCCAATGGTTGTCGTTGACATTGAAGAGTAAATAGACAGCCTCCACCTCACGCCACTTAAGCGGGTAGTCCGAATGACTTCCATCGATGTATGCCATGACGGTACTCTCCCGCACATCCCAGTCATACTCCTTCGCCACTTGCGCTGGTGTGGCATTTTTTTATTTCACCAGCTTATATAGACCATCGATTCGACGAAAAAAGTTCTGTACATTTAATATGGATGTTGTTAGGCATAGATAAGAAATAGAGAACAAAAATGGAGTAACAGACAATTACGTGGGACGTACTGACAACACAGTGTCTCTAGTGGTGAATTGGCAAGAACATAAGTCAGGACGTTCTTCCAGCTTCTTCCGCACCAACATGACTAGTGAATCAATGACCTGCAAGTATCACCCTCATATTAAAAGTAATAGACACAAAAAAATAAGGAATTCCCAGCCTCCACCATTCTAAGCCTATGTACCTCATTCGTGCACCAGTTGTTCGGCCTTAGTAGGTCACAAAACCACTGCTTCTTTCTGTATGCATATGGCGTCTTTAGGGACGAACGATTTGATTCGTAGTTTTCAATCCACTTTTCGAATTTGACCTCCTCTGCAGCTGGGAGATCTGGGAGTGGATTGTACACGATCACCCTTTTTCGCTTCCCGCCCACTTTAACTTCGTACGACCCTCCAAGTCTCCATGGCTTTTTCTTTTCCCGTTCTCTACGACGAGGGGGTGGACGCGTGATTGGCTGAGATAACACACGTACGTCGCCATCATCCACACGTGTCTGGCCTTGTGATTGTGTTTCCTCGGACGCTTGTGACTAGAATACGATATCTGGGTCAGTGTTGGTATCTGATAAATCATGTAGAATCTGGACTTGAAAGGATGTTATCATTAGAACAACGTCAAAGTAACCCCAACCAAAATAAGTTAGTGCGCAGCAATTGAGATACCTGTATCAGTGACTGGTACTGAATGGCATCGATGTCAACATCTGCCACGTGTTTCGATGTACCAATGTTGGTACTCTGGACGTCCTTGGGATGATCAGGAGGCGTTCCTTGAAGCACATATTCTACCTCAGGTTCCACGGTTTTTTCCATACCAACCGCGCCTGTGTCGACCAGATCTATATCGGGGTCCACGACTATTTCCTTATCAACCGCAATAGTGTCGACCTTTAGTGCCTCGGGGTCCACATATTCGTTCTGGACATACAGCGCGAGAGGAACCTTCGGTATCAAATCCATTTCCTTTAAGTAAATACACACAAACATTTACACTCAGATTCAAACCATCAAGTTCACACTAAACTAAACCATATATGGTCAGAAATGAATACTGTTTAATAACTCACTAAATAATTTGGGCAAAATATATATTATTGTTAACAAAGTTTACATTCTGTAATTTTCCTCGGGCACAACCTCGGGAAAGATCGGGCCCGAGAAATTTCACAGAATGTAGACTATACAAAAATTTGTAAAGTCGCTCAACGTTTGTAAGCTTCTGTCATTTTTCTCGGGTCAACCTCGGACGAGGTTATGCCCGAGGTATTCGTCAGAGTCTCAACCTCGAGGCAACCTTGAAGCAACTCTGCCATTTTTCTCGGGCTCGACCTCTGGCGGGGTTGAGCCTGAGGTATTTGAAAGAAATCCAACCTCGAGCCTACCTCGAGGTTAAGCCTCGAGCATCTGACAAATACTTCGGGCTCAACCTCGCCCGAGGTTGACCCAAGAAAAATGGTAGAGCTGCTTCCTCCTTCTTCAACCTCCCAGCACACTTAGAACTAAACCTCCCACATACCTCAAAACTCAATTCAGCAGAACAACAACGAAGGAAAAACCCACAAATAATGGAACAAACAAAATAAAGTAAAATCGGACAGCGGAATCACTCATTTATGTACATGGTCAACAAGGTACAGTGCTGGTGTTTAGGAATCGACAGAAAGAAACCCATTCAACATGAAAAAACGCAGCCCTAACCC
>NW_019104800.1:148166-164527 GCF_001995035.1 Momordica charantia | reverse complement strand
AATCCCAAATCCAAAACCATTATTTGTGACCACTTCCCATTTTACAAGAATCACTCATTTCAACACTCACTATTCTTTAAAACTTTAGAGTTTGGAAATTATTTAGAAGTCCTTGAGGATCGATACTTGGATACTCCATCCATTTTATATTACTCTGACAGGTGTGCGCTTGCATCTATAGAATTGTTACCACGCTTAGTGCGTGCGTTCAGCAAAACCACTAGTCACCAGGCCGACCAGGAACACACCTTTTTTATAACCGAACAGGGGCTGTTCTGCTACAAGACTATGCCATTCGGATTAAAGAATGTTGCGGTAACCTATTAGAGGATGGTGACCAAGATGTTTGCTTCACAGATTGGGAGAAATAGGGAGGTTTATGTTGACGACATGCTTGTCAAAAGCCACACTGCTGAACAATATGAGGAAGACCTCTCTGAAGCCTTCAGGGTCATGAAAAGCCCTAGTATGAAACTGAACCTGGCCAAATGCGCCTTTAGAGCAAGGTCAGGCAAATTCCTTGGTTTCATAGTGCACCAACAAGGGATTAAAGCAAATCCCGAGAAGATACAAGCCATCTTGGATATAAAGTCGCCAACCAATCTCAAGCAGCTCTAGAGCATGAATGGAAAAATTGCCGCCCTGAATAGGTTTGTCTCCAGGTCGACCGACAAGTGCCTGCCTTTTTTCATGTTACTAAATAAAGAGGATGTCCCTTTGGGAAGGAGGGACTATTCTCAGAGGGAGTGTCTACTCAGATGGGGTCACTGTTGAAATCTAGGAATTTTGTTGATGTCGATAGGCTAAAGAGAAAGAAGAAAAACGATTACGATAGAAATAAGGGCCAACCCTCAATTTAAAGGGAAAATAGGTGACCCTTGGCTGTTGGATCGAATGTCCAGGTGCTGCTTCAGCAAGGGTACGTCGCTTCATATTCCCAGACGAAGGAAACAACGTGTCGCATGACCCAACAAGGATGCTTCGAAGCGCAGGGGACATAATGACAAAGATACCAAAGTGGTGGCAGTTGCGAGAATGTGGCTCGATGATGTCACTAGTTGGGTATCGAGGCTCCAGGTGCAAATGTCGGGGATCGATACCCCAACTTGGTAGAGATGAGTGTCGAGGCTCCGGGTACAAAAGGTCAGGGGTCGGCACGGTGATTCTAATTTGTTGAATTAGTATTGGCTCTTGATGTGGTGGCAGTCAAGGGCCAATACGTTGAGTAGTCGTCGATACCTTGAGGATAAATGTCAAGGGTCGATGTACAGTTCAAAGCCTTGGAAGCTTCTATAGATGAGTGTCGACCCTTGACATTTATCCCCAAGGTATAGACGACTACTCAAGGTATTGACCCTTGACCGCCACCACATTAAGACCTAATACTAATTCAACAATTAGAATCACCGTGCCGACCCCCGACCTTTTTGTACCCGGAGCCTCGACACTCATCTCTACCAAGTTGGGGTATCGATCCCCGAGCTTTGCACTTGGAGCCTCGATACCCAACTAGTGATGTGCTAGTCTTTTGGCCCTGTTAGTTCTTCATTTACTTTATTACATCCCGGAACTCTCACCAGAGACCTACATGCTTTTCAGCCATGACCCATGCAGAAATTATCTCACAACAATGGAACATGCGTTATACACAAAACCTATGTCGCTATCATAAAGACATGGCCATCCAACATCTTGAGAACACCTTTCTCTCAACATTCAGCATGCTTTACACACCACAGCGCAGATAATTCACAAAAGAGACTTAATCGACATATATCCATATACGCATCCAACACTCTAAAACTTTCATAGTAATCAGAACACAACCTAACCCATTCACTTCATCAAGGACCAAACTCTCACCAGAGTCCTACTACACACTTTCTAGGCCATGACCCAAGCAGCACTCAACTCACAATAAAACCAGCATGCTTCCAAAACCAAAAACAGTAAGCTAAAAATGAAATCACAGGTCCACGTGCATGCGCAACACAACAGATTTCTCCCACATTATTTCAATATGCTTTTATGAACACGACCATACAACGATAAAACCATTCATAATCCATAATGCTTTCATAAATACCACTAAGCATCAAATCCAACAATTCAAAGCAAATCAATTATAAACAACCACAACCAACATGATTTCATTCAAACTACTTATAATCATTAGCCAATATTCACAAAGACACAATCAACTTACATATTAATAAATAATAAACACACCGAAAGCACCAAAAAATTCATACATATTCATACAACAAACATCCCCCAAATAAGAACTACTTACACAAGTGTCCTGACACGTTCCTAAGCTAGCCGAAGGATGCCATCTTAAGCACTTCTACAACCTTCTTGGCGCGATACTCCATTTCGACCACCTGGGCCAGACGAGACTGCGCCTCCCCCTCATGATCACCGACACGCCGCAGTTGCTCGACTCTGGACGCGATCCAGCTCAATACGAAGGAGAGCTGCCCTCTCCTCCGCCTACGATGCGTCCTCACGGGCGATTTGCCTCTCTGGCTAGATACGTTCGGACTGAGCATGAGTAATGGTGGATCGGTCAGCCGCGCTCAGCAGAACCTGTAGGCGCTGAACCTCAGCATGATGCTCTTGTTTCGGACCCTCCTTACCGCCAACTCATCCTGTAAGGCCAGGTATAAAGCATGGAAACGACTAGCCAACTTACAGAAATAACCCAAAGGATGCATTAGGCAGGGAACGTTAATAACAAAGAGAAAAGAGAAGGAAGAATACCACACATAAACCACGTCAAAGGCTCCGTCGTGACATTCCTCCCGAAAGAAGAAAAGAGGATGAACCTGCCCATGGCCAAACACATGATGAGCCATCTCCCACGTAGACGCTTGAATATCTCCCATGTGGCGATAGGGGTCCGAAGGAGAAAACAGGTGTACGTGATATCTTCCTCTTGACGTAGAGAAGACGCCACAGATTGGGGGTTTTCCTAGGCACATCCTTCAAAAGCTTCATCTTTGACCGGCATGACTTCCTCAGACCTGCCATCTTCTCTTCTTAAATTGGATGTGGGCCACAAGGCGAGTGCCACCCCTCGATTAGCGGTCGAAGGGTTTGAAGAAACCGCGTCGCTTGAACCTTGCTCGCTGACCTCGGTAACCTATAAAATCGGTTCCTTAAAGGAGATGTCAAATGGAGGCCTCACCGCACCTAGTCTCACCAAACGACGACGCTTAATCGAAGGGATCGAACTCTCCCATCGAGAGAGAATCTCCACTGGGGGGCTTCTCTCGTCATACCTAATTTGCAAGGATGGAGTGCTAATTAATGCGACGCTCCAGCTATTGTCGAAACTTAAGGGACGTAAATCCCGCAGCGGAAACGACAATCTTGTTCTAGATTATTAAGGAACAAAAACATAGTACAAAAATTGAAAATACAGGGGAAACAAAAACTTACATCTGAAGACCTTCTTCAAAAGAACTTCGATAATTCCAATGAACACTACCAAACGATCTTCCCGCTATCCTCTGGGAATGATGATCTTGCTTGTGGGAGCAACTGAAGGGAATTTTATAGAGTAATTCAAAGAGAAAGCCTTCTCTCTTTTATTTTGCAGGCACCAGAGAGAGACCATTAAGCAAAACGATTCTTGTGTTTAACCAAATGGCATAATTCCCCACATCACCACTCCCGACATTTTGGGGGAAGTCGATTTTTTCCTATTTTTTTATTTATTTAATTAACAAGCACGTTAATTAAATTAATTGATATTTTAATGAATTAATCATTAATCCAATTATTAATTAATAAATTTAATTATTAATTATTAATCTAATTCATAATTAATTAATTAAATCTAATATTAATTAAATAATTAACAATGAATTATTTTTGTTTTAATTAAATATCACATATTTAATTAAAAGTATATATTTGATTCATATTCAAAACATCTCTCTTGTATAACCTATAGTTTTAATATGAATCCAATTCATATTAATTATTTGAATCTCATCCAAACATTTCTCTCATAATATATAGTATTAATTTTGAATTTTTATCCAAAATTAATATATATTTATATATAATGTATCAATATACATTATATATATTCCCTAATTAATTTGAACATTTCAATTTATTTCATAATTCTTGATCCTCGTTTTACCCATTGTGAGCTAGCAAGGGGACCTAATGGATCTACAGATCTGAAGCTTCAAGGATACAAGCTTAATCAGTCAAACTCATTAACCGAGTGAATCAACATTTTTTAACTTCATGTCAATCCATTAATGACCTGTAGCTGCACTCTTCTCACTGCATAATGTTTTCTGCCCACGGATATACGATCATTAATGGCAAGTCAATCATTCACGAGTGCTTGTAACTCAAGCTGGGTCAAGTTACCGTTTTACCCTTCAGTTACATCTTACTCCTTAAATACCACTGCTCCTCTAGTGAACAGCACAATTATAGTCCGACCAATAACCCGAAGTCCTTCTCGAGCCAGTGAGAGGGTGGGGCCCCTTGTTAAAGTCCCGGAGTCAGCATTTAAGAGAACATTCATCTACTCCCCGACAGTCGGGGAGGAGTGAATTTCATCTCGTGAAATTATGTTCCCAGCTCCCCACTCGGTCTCGTCCCCAAAATGGTATGAATGTTGAGTCGGCGACTCGGGCCACTCTCACCCATTCAAATCAAAGGACGAGCCCTCACGGACAAGAGTCCATAACTCACTTTGGATTCAGAATGAGTTGTCTGGTCATCCTATGAAATAACAATTTGTTAGTCAACGGTGTTAAATGATAACTCTCCAAATAGAGAGTTATTTGGGTAAATGTTGGTATAAATTAGCTAAAGATTGCATTACTTGCACTCTTATTCACTAAGTTTGTGCTAAAATGATCAGAAACACTAGCTTTCTACATTTTAGTACTGTCAATTGCAATTGAGCTAATTTTGGTGCATTTCTAAACTAACTTAACTAAATAAGAAGATGACTTTCAAACTTATGCTAGTGCACTAAACTTCACCTTCTTCCAGAATGATCATTTAATCCTTCATCTGAAAAACTTTTAGAAAATAGAAAAATGAGTACGAAAATACTCAAGAAGCAATTTCCATATCAAACATTGAAATTCATTTTTTCTTTTCAAAACATTCGTAAACAAAAAAACGAACAAATCAAAACTTTTAAAGTCCTTTAAAATATTTAATACAATTTACAAAACATTCAAAATAAACTAGATTTTCAGAAACCAAGTCTTCAAATAAGATAAAATTTTCAGTCAATCAAAACAAACTTTCTTTCAATCAAAACTTTCAAAGTTCATTCTTAACACTTGGTACAACTTTCAAACTTTTGAATAACTAAATCATTCAAACGTTCAAAATAATCTTACATTCGTTCATACTTTCAAAATCAAAGTGGGAAGTTGCATTATTTGGGTAGCCTACAAAACATATGTGGTTACCCGTCGGTAACACCAATCAATCAGAAGCTTCTATCAGAGTTGTCAAATTAATATCGACTATAACAGAGTTGTTGAAATAATATCGACCAGAACAAAGTTACTTAAGTGTGAGGCTATGTGAGTGAATAACACGGACATGAATCGGCGATTTGAGCCAGTCTCACCCATACAAATCAAAGCACGAGCCCTTATGGGCCGGAGTCCATAACTCACTCAGGATTGAGAATGAGTTGCATGGTCATCCTATGAAATAGCAATCTGTTAGTCAACGACGTTACATCTAAAGATTGGCTATTTCGCGGTCTGGTCTTATACAAATTCATTGTATATGATACTCCCGCTGGCATGTCTCCACATTAATGACCTGGATCGGGTCATCTGTAACATTTACAAAGTGGGTCGTATCCATAGTGTTACTAGGATAAGGTACCCAACCTTATTTATATACCATAGACCCTTTAGGTTATTCCCGGGACATTATCCACTTGTATATCGAAAGTATATCAAATGTATACCCAGTATATATTCGGTCCTGGTTACATGATAATAACCTTGGATGTTTAGTTTATTAGATTTAGACAATGCTATGTTATAAACTCAACAACAAATTTTTTCAATATGAAACCACAACTTTATTGAATATAAATTTGTTTTTACATAATTACATACTACGAGTTTAAGGCAACACACCTAACAAAAACCACCGGGAGAAGCGTGCCTAGTCCGAAGGAGAGAACGAACGACGGTTACTGACCAAACCTGCACAAATGTCACAGTAAGAGGACGAAATAAATTCAAATTTCCCATAGGGATGTTGGGAACATCCTCGTGTGGCCATTCAAACACATAAGCGTTGCTTTTGAGAAAATTGATCAGGCTAGTTCTCGYTGTAGCAGAAATTGCTTACCACAAGTGTACGGGTCAAACTTTAATCAATCTATGGCCAGTAGATTCAAGGCATTATGCATAGAGAAGCATAAGTAGAACATTCATAAATATTCAATCAAGAAAACTAAACAATCAATGCATAAAGTTCAATGGCTACATCAATCCCTAAGATAAGAGGTTTAGCTTCTCATATTCAATGGAAAACAATAAAATTACAATGAGAAGTCCATAACAAAACTAGAAAGACCAAGGAAAAGGAGAAGAAACTATGTTCCACGTGTCAATCGTCCGTTCTCGAAGCGACCTCCACGATCCCGAGCCTTGAAAATCACTTTTCTAAGCTCTCCAAATGGTCTACCTGCCCTCCAAATTGGCCAAAAAGTAAACTGCCAAAAAACCTCTCCCAAACTTCTCCATCTCGGCGGCTAAACAACATTATTTTTATAAAATGTTGTCGTGGTAGCGCTATGGCGCTACACACAGGGCCATGGTGCTACACTATTCAAAAAACGTGAAATTTAAACTTCGGAGCGCTGCGGCCGCTATCTTCTCGGGTTTTTGGCTTCAAGTCTTGTTGTTATTCCATCTTGGTCACATTGATTCCGATTTTTCTCTCATTTTGATCCAAATATCGTTTCCTCCCGATACTTTATTCCTACAAAATATATCTTATGTGCTTAAATTTATCATGAAGAAACAAAAACTAACAAATAATTTCAATATAAATCTCATGAAATGTAGCTCACAAAGTGAGCTATCAAATACCCCCAAACTTAGCTTTTTGTTTGTCCTCAAACAAACGTAACTACTTTATATCCAATGATCTCATGCATAATACAGAAAAGCTAAAGGGTGTAAATCTCATCTTATCAAATTGTCCTGCACTTAAATCATGTTTATCCTCAATTATATCTTAACTCAACATACTAAAATCTCCTTTCTAATCCCCTCTCATCTTTCTTCATAACCAATAATAGAAGTAAAGTCAATCACACATCTATGAGATGAATCAAAATGACAATCAAAAGAATAAGCAATGGTAACATATAATTTTTTTAAAAAAACTCAAGCATCTCATTAACTCATTGAAATCAAATGCAAAAGACTTAACACCCTCATGGACTTTCACTCATTCTCTCAAAGTATTTTTAAGGTGTTTTTACTCTCAAAATCAAAACAAAGCGTGTTATTACCATAAACTTGCAAATGAATCAAATCTCCCCACTTAAAGATGAATTGAATGTAAAAATCAAATGGACTTTAATAATGGTTGTAATGAGGCTTAGGTAAGTGTGAGATAAAAGGGAATTTAGAGGATCAAAGTCAAGATAACAAAGATGATGAGTTGCATGATAATAGCATAAGACAATGAACTACTACTCGCTTAAATTATCTGCCCCCATCTTTGAATACTAACGATCTTGGAGAAGTGGCATCAATTAATTGCTTCTTGAAAAATATTTCTCCAATGTCTTCTTTGTATAAACGACACAACGTAGTTTATTTTCATGATCAAAACACCATCCTTTCTTTCTTTCTTTTTCTTTTCACCAGTTTTTTTTTTAATAGTACACAACTTGCATAATAACTTGAAATAACGATTGTGATACCATGCAACGGTTTTACATTTTTCTTGACAATGGTAGAAATAACAAGGATAATGAATGAGAAAGAAGCCTTAGGTTTAAATATGGCGTGCAAAACAAGAAGAAATGGGAAATTAAGCTCAAATGTGGCTTTTTAATGGAAGATGTAAAAAGGTTGGTTTTTTAGAAGTCTCAAATTTGGGTACGCCTAAATTGCCCTTGTCATATTAAAGCATCAATCCAAATAAACGGTCACAAAATGCATTCATAGGCAAGTTCTAGAATAATCATGCCATTTTCGATCACACACAAGAATGAAAATAAATTGAGCAAATATAAGGGGGTTGCTCATAAGTTCAAATAGTTCACTTGGGTGTGTAAACTGTATCAAGTCAAATGTATTTTTCAACCAAGAAACAACGAGATACCATCATGTAATTTATAAAAGAAAATCAATCATGCTTATCTCCTTCATGCATAAGAAATCAAATCCAAGATGCATTCATAACTTACAAAGTATTAAAGGGTATCAATCAAGATTCAAAGTTTCAAAATGAGCAATCAGTACATATGAATCATGATACATACTGAGTCAAAAGCATGAAAAAGATGACAAAAATCTTCACCCCCAAACTTAACGATTACATTGAAAGGTAGAAATCGCACAACAAACATGCAACATAATATCCATCAAGATAATAGACAGTCCTAATCAAGTCAAAATAAAACAAATCCCCCCAAACTTAAAAATTACATTGTCTTCAATGTAGCAAAAATATACGTGTAAGGTAGACAATCAGGACAAAAGAAAATGAAAAGGGTAAAGAACAATACTGCCTTGAATTTAATATCAATATTCCATAGCGCCAAGACGTCTAGACACACCGCCAAATCTACATTAAGCCTGTATGAAACACAAAAGGTAATGAGAAAAATAAATCTAAAGAAACTAAGATAACATAAAAACAAAAACAAACTAAAAAAAAACTTTGGGTTGCCTCCCAAAAAGCACTTTATTTAACGTCTATAGCTAAACGTGGCTCCCTTTTATTTTATTTTTCTTAAGGTGTATAGAACTCCTCAATTTTCTTCAGCCCCTTCTTCCTTGAATCGATATATCCTACTAGCTCTAATAGGCTCATTTGCTTTTCATGCGCACCTGAAAGAGAGAAAATTTTAGAATACAAATTAGAAAGGTTAAAGAAAAATAAATCCAAGCCATATTTACAAGACTCTTCAGAATAAAGAAAGAAAAGATGAGAATTAAGAGAATTTTCAAAAGATAAAATAGGATTAGGCTTTTCAGCCTCTTCCTTTATCACTCGAATTTCTTCCTCCAAATTAGGCTCATGTTCTTTCTTTATCTCACAAAACTGTGCTTCCTGGTGTTGCTCAAATTTTTCCAACTCAATCCCATTGTCAATGCAAATAGCTTCATAGGTTTCTGCTTGCTCAAAGTTCTCCAACTCAACCCCACTATCAACGCATACAACTTTACAAGTTTCTGCCTCTGTGGTATGGAAAAACTTTTGTTCATGAAGGGCTTTAATTGAATCAACTATCTGGCTAAGTTGTATTTCCAAACGCTCTATAGCAGCTCTATTTCTTCAATTGTGGCCTCTATCCTATCCACTTTGGCCTCTATCCTATTAATTCTTTTTTATTCTTCTGCATGAAGATTTTTAATTCTACATTCCAAAGTATATTCTCGCAATAAATCTTCAGGGGACGAATTTTCCTCACTCTGGTTGGCATAATTTTGGCTCCAAGTACCTTCATTGTCACCATACAAAGAATTTCCATATCTCATATAATTAGGCACTTGACTTTCCTCAAAACACCCATAATTAATATAAGAATTGACATTGTCATAAGATGAGTAAATGGAAGAATAAGAATTAAATGATGGTGGTGGCCCTTGGGTGGTCGAAGACTCCTCATAAGACCACTCGTAATTATAAAAAGACATGATTCACATAAAGGCATATATCATTCAACCAAACACCTAGGAAAACAATACACAAAAACTAAAATAAAAAAAAATCAAGATAAAGGGAAAAAAATGAAGATAGAGAAAATATATACAAAAAAAACTCTAAATTAAGACCAAGCAAGTTCTCCACGATATCAAGTGAAACTAAATAATTGCCAATCCCCAGCAACGGCGCCAAAAACTTGTCGTAGAAATTGCTTACCTCAAGTATACGGGTCAAGCTTTAATAAAGTGGTAAGTCAAATACTGATATCGTCCTCTAGATTGGGTTTCTAGATCATTCAAGTACCACAGATACAATCGCTCAATTTTATTTAGAGAATCAAAATCAAATTGGAGAATATAATCAAAGGAAAATAATCATGCAATAACAAAGATAAAAACAATGGGGAGAAAGGTCCTATGGAATTGATTTCACATATTGAATCTATGAACAAACTACTTAATTAATCAAGATTGAACAAATTATTAATTCTACAGGCCAAAAACTCTCAAATATCAACTGCCTCTCCCGAGTGCAAGCTAATTCTCCTTACCAATTATGAAACCAATATCCTTATCTAATTTCTATAACAAGTAAAGGCTTTATTGAACAACTTTTTTAACGACCTCTAAAGAACTTCTAAATCTCCCGATCTTAAAACCCCTTTAGTTATGCATCCGAGTTCTAACTCTAAACTACCTGTCCTGACGTAAGATTTCAAGTCTAAAATCAATCAATCTATGGCCAGTAGATTCAAGGCATTACACATAGAGAAGCATAAGTAGAACATTCATAAACATTCAATCCAGAAAACTAAACAATCAATGCATAAAGTTCAATGGCTACATCAATGCCTAAGATAAGAAGTTTAACTTCTCATATTCAATGGAAAACAATACAATCACAATGAGAAGTCCATAACAAAACTAGAAAAACCAAGGGAAAAGAGAAGAAACTATGTTCTACGTGTCAATCGTCCGTTCCCGAAGCGACTTCCACAATACCGAGCCTTGAAAATCACTTTTCTAAGCTCCCCAATGGTCTACTTGCCCTCCAAATTGGCCAAAAAGCCAAATTGCCAAAAAAACCTCTCCCAAACTCCTCCATCTCGGTGGCTAAACAACCCTATTTTCATAAAAAGTTGTCGCGGCAGCGCCATAGTGCTACACATAGGGCCATGGCGCTACACTATTCACAAAACGCGAAATTTAAATTTTGGAGCGCCGCGGTGCTCTAGGCAAGCGCCGTGGCGCTATGTCCTCGGGTTTTTGGCTTCAAATCTTGTATTATTCCATCTTTGTCACTTTGATTCCGATTTTTCTCTCATTTTGATCCAAATATGTCTCGTTTCCTCCCGATGCTTTATTCCTACAAAATATATCTTATGTGCTTAAATTTATCAAGAAGAAATGAAAGCTAACAAATAATTTCAATATAAATCTCATGAAATGTAGCTCACAGAGTGTGCTATCACTCTCATGAACCCCTAGCCTGGTTTCGATGTTGACTTGTCGCTCTTCTGACATCAAAGAAATTGACTCTACCTTTTAAGTCGGTTCTTCCCTATCTGAAGTGGGTGAGTCCGTGTGATGATCAAGGATCGGGTCGGCTCTTTCGTCGTGCTCGTTAGACTCGTTCGGGATTTCTCTGGGTAAGACCCGTTCTTGGTTCATTCCTTCCTCTTGATGACAATCTTCACTGGGACGCTGTCGGTGATGTCTAGGACTCATGTTTATTCCTCATTCCCAGGATCTGTCCTAGAATTTGTCGATTCGCTTTACTCTTAGACTCCGGTCAGATCGTCGCTAATCACCTTGAATTTGCAGTTCTTAATTGTCCCCTCAAACGGCGCCAATTGTCAATGCAGAAATTTGGCTTCCTGCGATCTCACCAAATTTGCAACAATCTTCTAAAGATGAAAGGGATCGATGTGACCTGCAAAATAGAATAACCCTAAGGTCGATGTGGCTCGACCATACAGGCTCCGCTGCTTAAATTAGTATCGAAGTAGTCTAGTGTAGAAAGTAGGGTTTTTAGGCGTCCCTCTACGATTTGGCTTACCTCTCCTTTTATAGAGGTCAAATCCTCATATTTTTAGGAATTACCAAAGTCGAATCCTAGTGTTCCAAGGAGATTTGGGCTTCTGGGGCCCGCGCATTTCGCGATGATCCCAATGTTGAATTCAGCGTCGAGACAAGGGATCAGACTGTATTGCGCTAGGGTTGGGAGAGAAGTAATAAAGGGTTCTCGGCCAATGGCTGATAACACCTCGGCATCGAGCACTGTTCGCTGTAGGTCGACCCAGATTGGCCCTGTTCGACGGGTTTCGGTGCCCCTGGTTCGTGCAATTCTTCCCTGGCCTATTCTCCGCTTCCGTTGGTCAACTCCACTTTTCTGTCCCATAACAGTGTCAATTCTGAGCTATACACACCCCTTTATTAAAAGTGACTATTAAAAAAAATATTAGCGGTAGTATTTGATATATCTAGGTTAAATAAATCAATACGTTTTAAACTATATATTGATTTTACATATGCTCATTTTTTTATTAATCCATTATTAGAAATTGACTAATGAACCAATTTTTATTATTGTCAAACTATTATCATCAACTTTCATATAGGATATTGTTGATGCGTAAAAATGCCCACGTCAATTCAATCGATGATCCGAATTTTACCTAATGGGTTGTTAATAGAGGAAAAACGAATTCTTAACTCGAACGATTGGATCCAAGATGATCTACAGAAGGAAAATGTGAGCCAATGCCGCGAGGTACCGACATACACTCCCATGCATAGAAGTGTAGTGAGTTGTCTTATTGTCATTGTACCTCAATTGGACGGGGATCTTCGTATTTATAGGGTCATAGAACTAGTGAGGAGGAAAATTTATTTCCTTCTGTTGGGTCTTTCTCTACCTTTAAAAAGATTAGAGACTCGTGCAACTGCACACGGTCACAAGTAATACTCGGAAGTAATCGAAGGTCGAATCTCAGGGACTTGTTGCTTTTCAAAATCAAGTAATGCAGTGAAATGGTTCAAATATGCAATTTTGATTTAGGAAGAAAAATGTGATGAAATGTTGTCGTTTGGGGTTTTAACTAACAAGCAATTTAATGAAACTCAACCTGCTTGTCTCCTACCTTAGTTTTGATTTAAAACATGGAAAACACACTATATTGGGAAAAAGCATCAGGCGCAATTCCCGACTTTTCTTCGTATTTGAGTTCTACTTTTTCACTACCGCTTTTGGTTGGTGTAGAGGCTAGGGTAACCTACAATCATATTCCTATGTGTGATAACAATCCTAGAGAATGTCTACCAACTCATTTGCATTATGGGTCAGAGGTCCTATGCTTAAGACCATGTTTTATGCGCTTATTCCTAAGTCACATCCCATTTTGGTTTCCTATTATTTTACCTAACTCACTTTTCTCAAGGTTGGGCTTTAGTGTATAAATCAAGTTCCCACTGGCCAAATGGAAAAAAGACATAAAGAGAAGTTTTTACAAACCAACACAAAAAAATGCTAGGTGCAATCTGGCCAAAGTGGCTGGGGGCATGGCTGCCCTACTTGGCCGAAGTGGTTGAGGGCGTGGCTACCCTACTTGGTCGAAATGGCGACTTGGCCGAACTAGTCGACAGCATGGCTGCCCTATCGTTTAGCCGAGATTGAGGCTAAACTAAGGCCGATGAAAGACTGAGCTCGAGGACGAGCTAAGGTCAATGTGTTTCTTGTGGCTGAGGTGACCTTTCGGGGGACCATAAAAAATTTTCATCCCATAACCTAGCCATGATCATCTGAGTCGCCTTCTACTTTTCAGACTTTGTTGTTGAACTGTATGATGCTGTCGCGGAGAATTCTATCCATCTCGTGGCATAGTGCAAAGAGGTAAGTTGTGGCCCTCTTTTATTCTCGCCAACCGACGAACTTAGTAAGAAAAGTTTGTGGTAATTCCCAAAATGAGGTGATTGTTCGCTTTTCAAGTCCCCAACATTAAGTACTAGCGGATTTCGTAAGCGTTAAAAAAAACGCTTGACACTTAATTTCATCTCGAACCCCCTGACAAATCCATTCACACGCTAAATGTATCGACATGATCCAAAGGATCTTTAGTAACATCATATATCTGTACGGTGAGCCATTTGAATTTAAAAAGCAGTAGAAGGCATTGTCGCATGCATAATATCAACAGATGGTGGATTTTAGTTGCTAAAGGGTTCTCCTATGATGAGTGCTCTCTTATTGCCATCAAGGCATGCTGTGGGTTTTCAGGTAGTGTTGATGGTGTTGTTGTTTTGACGTCAACTGCTAGGTTTTGGGCTTGATGTCGGCTGCCAAAAAGATCGAGCAAACTTATTTGGCCTAGATCTGCGTTGACGTCTTGCTCAAATAAGTCCTGTAGAGCAATACTACTTGACACACCCACATATGTCAGTGAATGAGTGTGGTTGTCAAATCTCTTGCTCTTAGCGTGGTATCGTAGAGACAGGATTTTGCATGGCATTGCACCCTTATGATGGTTTTTTGTCTAATCATTTCCTCCCATGATTGATTTTTCATATTAAACTCGGGTAGGATTTGTTTGTGATTTTATTCAACGTTGTAGGCAAAAACCCATGAGATTGTGGTTGCTTTGAGATTATTCTTCCCACTTTTGGCACCCTCGAGAAATGTTGGATCGACTCTCCTCTAGTTTCGGAAAGGGCTATGATGTGATTTTATCAGCCTTTCTAAATGGTATAATGTGGATCCATGACTAGAAATATTATAGCTAGGATAGAGTCAAGCTTTGATCATCGGTCCCCACAGACGGTGCCAGCTGTTGATGCGTAAAATGTTGAGACCAATCGAACCGGGTTATACAATTTGAATGAAAAGAAAAGGGAGAAAATTGCATAGAAGTGTAGTGACTTGTGTTGTTGTCGTTGTACCTTAATTAGATGAGGATCTTCATATTTATAGGCTCATGGGGGGAGGAGGAAGATTTATTTCCTTCCAAGTAATATGGTCAGGTTAACATGTCTACAGTGGAGGTGTGCGCACCACGCTAGATATGGCATGAAGGTGTGTAGAGTAGTAGGCCGCCATGGTGGCATGCGCTTCATGCTTTAGCAAAGGTGGTTGCAGTGACCACAAGAAAGAAGAGGCACCGTGGCTGCTTGGGTCGCACTCGCTTTGCACGGATATCATGCACCTTGCGTTGAGAAGGGGCACAGTGACCAATTGGGGTAAGCACGCTTGGCGCGGAGAAGGATTGTGCGAAGGTCGCGCTCCTTGCGTTGAGAAGGGGCATCACACCAATTGAAGTGCGCTCGCTTGACGAAGAGAAGGATTGCACGGAGGTCGCGCTCCTTGCGTTGAGAAGGGGCAGCACGGCCAATTAGAGTGCGCTCGCTTGGCGCGGAGAAAAGTTGTGTGGCTTTGGTTGATACTGAAGGGATGTGAATCCCGGAGCGGAAGCAGACTTTCGTTGCTGATTTTAAGGATACAAAATCAAAATTGAAAGAGGGAAAATACAGGGGAAATACGAACCTTGAAGAACGTTTCTTCAACGAGTTTCCCTCGAACACCACCACTGTGTCTTCCTCGCTATCCTCTTGGGTCTCGGGATCGTGCTGGTGGGAACAATCCTTTGGAACGAGAGGGAGAGCTTGAGAGAGATCTTCTTGATTGAGTGAGAAATGGTTGGGCGTTGTTCTTCTTCTGTTCTGTGTTTTGCAGAACTGCAAAAACAAAACAGAAGCAGTGACGTGGGCTAACTCCCCACGTCACACTAACCTCTCACTACCCTGCAATTTTGCAGGGGAGTTTAATATTATTAATATTAATAATATTAATAATATATATATATATATATATTTATATAATATATAATAATTATTATAATATATATATAATAATATATATATAATTATTAATATATATATAATTATTAATCAAATTAATTAATATAAATAATTATTAATCCAATTAATAATTAATAAATATATATATACATAAATAATTAACAGTTAATTATTTATTATAAAATTAGAATCATATTCTAAAACATTTCTCTCGTATAACCTATAGTTTTAATGTACATCTTATGCACATTATTTTTAACCTATAGTTTTAATATGAATCTCATTCATATTAATTTTATTTGAATCTCATTCAAATAATATCTCTCATAATATATAGTTTTAATTTACAATTAACTATATATTATAATGTATCAATATACATATAATCCCTTAAGTAATTTGAATAATTCAAATTCTTCAAAAAAATTTCATCCTCGTTTTACCCGTTATGAGCTAGCAAGGGGACCTAATGGACCTACAGATCCGAAGCTCCAACGATGCAAGATTAATCGGTCAAACTCATTGACCGAGTTAATCTAGATTCGTTAACTACGGGTCATTCCACTAAAGACCCGCAGTTGCACTCTTCTCACTGCA
>NW_019104800.1:125313-145881 GCF_001995035.1 Momordica charantia | reverse complement strand
ATGTGCCACGCTTGGTGTGCAAGGGTTGGGCCAATGGGCCGTGGTGATGGCGTGTATGAGCTATGTTGCGCACATGTTGGGCCGATGAGCCGTGGTGGTGGCATGTATGTGCCGCGCTTGGTGAACACAGGTTGGGCCGATGGGTCCCGGTGGTACTTGCACATGTGAGATTTTTGTATAACCTCCCAATAGATATCATCATAGTTGAGCCTCTAATTGACTTTGAAGTTCCATCTCTCCAATGGTGCAAGTACCATTTTAACAAAATCTTCCTTCTTAACAAAATTTTCATTCTTAAAAAAACAGGGGTGCAAGTAGCCTCTTATTTTAGTAGCATTTGCTATTACAATTGATAACAAAGCAATGGATGATATTTTTTCACTTGATCAGTAAGAGAGTGGGATAATAGAAAAAGTAACTCTTTGTGATCGTATACATAACATTAGTAATCACTTAGATAACAAAGTTTCTTTTGATTATGAGATAACTATTCTTGCACAAATAATGAATGAAAAATCATTTGTCGATAGTGAGTTGAGGGAAGAGAAAAGTGTGGAAATGACGAGGAAAAGAAGAAGTTTAAGATCCAATCTATTTGGCCTTACGAGTAAAATCTCATAGAATTATTGCATAAGGATCCTTACTTTAACGCTAACATACTTTATCTTAGTGCTTGTACTTTTCTAAGATTTTTATAGGATATTACAACTCTCCCCACCAATCATGACCAAGCATAAAGAGTTGAACACTATCGAGATTCAAGAAAAAATGGAGCCATAGAGACTCAGTTGGCTTTTTTATCTTCAATCATAGATATGTTTGATGATAAAAAAAACGCAATCTATTGATGATTTTAGTGTTTCAAAGTATTCATAGTATAGAGCTTGAAAGGATTAATCAAACACAATTTGAATTGCTCAAATCGGAGTTCAAACAAAAAAGTTATAGCCAAACAAAATTGAGAAGGAAAATCCTACATGGATGATGACATGGACACGTCGTTCTGTCAGACTCAAATACGTGGCAGTATGATGATGTGACAACTGATGTGTCATTTCAACGGTTATTTTTTTATGACGTGGTGGATGAAGTGGCACTCCAATGGTCGAATATGATGATATGGCGATGACGTTTCACCCAATGGATATTTGCTGATGTGGCAATGACAGATGTCGTGGACCAATCAATGGTGTGACACGGGCCTATTTAAATGGGTAAATTTGAATTTGTTAATATATTAATAAATTTAAATAATATTAATTTTAGTCTAATGAATGCGTGCCACGTGGCATTGAATAACTGTCAACTGTAGATTATTTTAATATTATTTATTCCATCCAATCAGATGCTAAAACGTGGCAGCCAATGGCTAGTCTTTGGTTTCTAAGTCTTTTAAAGCCCAAAAAAAAAAAAATTACCGGAAAATTCTCAAAGATTCATACTATTGAGTTGAAACTTTTGGGAGCCTTTTTTAATATCTTTGAGAGCCTTTAGGTATTGTGTGGTTCTATCTTCTTATCTACTTTTTGTGAAAGTAGATGAATCTTTATTTCCACACTTATTAGGGTTTCATTCCTCAGTCCAATAAAAAGAACGGAGTGTGGATTTTGAGTTTTGTCTAAAAAAAAGTTTGGTTTAGTTCTAGATCCCGTAAAAAGAATGGTTTGTAAGGTTTGGTCTTGATCCCGTAAAAGGACCAAGTTTACGATCTTGAACCCGTAAAATGATTGTGTTTAGTTAAAAATCTTAAGAAATGCTTGGGGAGTGGAGTAGGATAGGGGTTGGCCAAACCACTATAAATTAAATCTTTTGTGTAATATTTTCTCTATCCATATACTTTTTATTTATTGCAATTTATTTCTCAAACATTTCTTTTATTGCAAATATATGTTGTGCTCATCTTGAATATTAGTTTTATGATATGTTGGGTTGCTATAAATTGTCCTTAAATTGTTTTGTCTTACAATATTTACTTAGTTATTTGATTTGTGCTTAAAAAAAAATAATTTAGTAAATTCATCTTCAACACTATTCACTCCCCCTCTAGGGTTATCATACCGATCCAACAAACTCATCCTACTGCCATCTTATGACTAAGATCACTTTAAAAGGTAACTATAAATTCAATATTAAAGTTGTTACTAACTTGAATTCATTTTGTGTAGATTTTTAGGACGCCAAAGGATAAGATTGAGCCAAATGAAGGGAATTATGGAGCAAACGCCAAACCTATCTAAGCTTGAAAATTTTAGATCGAACCCTAAAGGAAATGAGATTTCTAATATATCTAGAATTCTACCTTGAGTTTGATCCAAAGAAGAGAGTTCCTTTCAAAATGTTAACTATAATGCATGATGATGACTACAAAATAGCACTTCGTGATGAGTATATTATGGGTTGTTTTATTTTATAACTAATTAGATTATTTTTCTTAATATGTGTTAGGATTGGTGGAGCCAAATCAACGTTGGATCAAGTCGGGACAAGTCTGGATGAAGAAAGATGAAAACATATGAAGAAGTGGAGTTGCAGGCCAAGAAGGCCGAGGAGGCAACACCGCGGCACTATTGCAGGGTGCCGCGACGCTATCACGATGGGGTGCGCAAACGATTTTTTCGTCCATAGCGCCATACTGCTGTAACGATGTTTTATAAATACAGTAGCTTCGGTTTTAGGGTTCTTAATCCGTTTTAAGTCTTTTTCAGAGTAGTTTTGTGGCAGATTGCAGATAGAGGCTCGGGGTATTGGCAGCACACAAAAAGGGTAGATCAAGATTATTGTTTGGGGCAATTATATCTTGATTCTTTGTAAGTTCTTTCATTCTTGTACCAAAGTATTAGAAGCTAGGAGGCTTTTGTTGGGACCTCTAGAGGGTGAATATCGAGGTGAGATATTGTAAGTGCTTGTATCCAGTTTTCTTATTAGTGGAAACCGCATCTGAGTGGAAGACTGGACGTAGCTCATAATCTGTTGGGGTGAACTAGTATAAATTCTTGTGTCATTTATTGATTTCCCTTTAATCACTTATTTGTGTTGTGTGATTGTGATTTACTAGATATAACTATGGCAGAAAAATTGTTTGAAGTGCCTTAATTTCCGAACAAGTAGTATCAGAGCTGTAGGTTGCAATATTATGAGATCCAGTCCGAAGTCACATCACTACTTCGAGGGTGTATTGAAATTTGATTGGAGGAAATTTAGGTTTCAGAATATGCAAGTGACAGATCTTCTTACATTCAAGAAGATACAAAAAAAACCCTAAAAGAACGACCAACCACTGAGATAACAGATAAATAGTGGACAGAGATGGATCAGCAAGCACTAGCAATCATCAAGTTGTGTTTGATGATGAACGTGGTGAGTCTCGTGGCAAGCCAAAAAACAACAATGAGACTGATGAAGGCTTTGACTAACAGGTATGAAAAAACGTTCTGCCAATAGTAAAGTGTATCTCATCACGAGATACTTCAACACTCACATGTAGGAGGAGACCTTAGTGAACTCCCACATTAATGAAGTGACTGATCTGATAAATAAGTTGGAATCGATATTGATTAATTTTCCAAAGGAAGTGAAGCCTATAAAGTTGTGGTCCTCTTTGCCTGACAGTTGGGAGACGATGAAGACGGCCGTGTCGAATTCGTTGGAGGACAACAGTCTGAAATTTTTAGAAATTTGTAACGCTGCAATTGATGAGAATGTTTGCAGAAAAGAGAGTGGGAAGAATTCTGCATCTATTTTCGGAGGGGAGAATGGTCTAGAATCAGAATTGGTAGCTAACTGTTGGAGCAAAGGAAAGATGATCTATAAGGGAAAGAAGCATTATAGTAGTTAGAGATGTGAAGTATTTTTATTGTCACAAGAAGGGACATATCAAGCGTTTTTGCAGGAAACTAAAGGAGAATCAACAAGAGCTAATTATGATAATGTTGTAAAAAAAGTAAAAGAGTTTTTGGCCTGCGTTGAGAGCAACAGAGTAGACCGATCATTAGAGTGGGTTGTGGACACTACAACATCAGCACATGTTTCATCAGACAGAAAATGGTTCACATCTTTCACTTGTCATCATGGCGAGGTAAGGATGAGGAATGCGAGTATCTCCAAAGTTAGAGGAAGTGGTGATGTCTGTTTGAAGACCGACAGAGGGACCGAGTTGGTGTTGCGAGCTTTCAAGTATGTTATAGGTTTCATATTAAATTTGTTATCTACTAGGAAACTGCCTAATGATGGTTACAAGATTTAGTTAGCAGAGGGTAGTTGGAAACTTCTGAGGGTATTCAAGGTGGTGGCAATTGGGTTACAAAGAAGCTTCAGTTTATGTGTCTAGATTAACGTTGTAAGGGGATCATAGAGACAGAGGATGCACAGGGCTACATATGTCTAAGGGCGAGACTTGAAGGAATCAACAGCAATGACAACTAAGATAGAATAAGTAATTATGCCCTCAGTTCAAGTACAACAGCTGGAATATAAAGGAAAGGAAAAGGGGAATAGCTCATTGAGCTGTTCAACAAGTGGTCAGTTTTGAGTCCTAGTTCTCAAACGGTTTAGCGAACTGATGAAGTCGCATAGGCGAAAGAATGCATCGAGGGAGAAGTCTACAGTGGGTACTAAAGTCAAGGGCGAAGTCTCTAGGGTGGCAATAGACTTGGGTTGGAGTGCCAAGTCATCAAAGAGGAAATCTTCCTTGAGAGGTCCGTGGGTTCGATCGAGGAAGGAAGCATCAGGGACCACTTAGATCGAGTGAGAGCACGTGGCTATGTCTCTAGCGTCTAGTGGACAAGACCACATAGGATTGCTCAATCTCAGAGCAATAATCACAAATTGAGTTTGTATAGGGTCGAGAAAATGAGAGTCAATTACAATTGGTATAGTTAGAACTGAGCCTTGGAAGGGTTGCCAAGATGAGGGACACTGTTGGTGCAGTGGGAGGCGAGGTTGTTGCTTTGTCTCTAAATGGGAGATTAGTGGAGTCATATCGATGTTGGATCGAGTTGTGACGAAAAGGGATGAAAATAGATGAAGAAGCGGGGCTGTARGCAAGGAAGGCCAAGGAGGCAGTGTCAAGCGCTTCTGTACGGCGCCACGACGGTGTCACAATGGGTCGCACAGATGATTTTTCCGTCTGTAGTGCCATGGCACTATAATAATATTCTATAAATACAGCAACTTCAATTTAGGGGTTCTTGAGCTGTTTGAAGTCACTTTCAGAGCAATTTTGTGGTAGATTGCAGATAGAGGCTTAGGGTATAGGCAGCACACAAAGAGGGCAGATCAATGTCATTTTTTGGGGTAATTGTATCTTGATTCTTTGTGAGTTCTTTCATTCCTGTACCTAAGTATAGTGTTAAATACTTAGAAGCAAGAAGGCTTTTGTTGGGACCTCTAGAGGGAAAATATCAGGTGTGAGATATTGTGAGTACTTATATCCAATTCTTTTTATTAGTGGAACTCGAATTAGAGCGGAAGACTGGACGTAGCTCATAATATGTTGGGGTGAACTGGTATAAATTCTTGTGTCATTTATTGCTTTCCCTTTTATCTCTTATTTGTGTTGTGTGAATGTGATTTACTAGATATAATTGTGGAAGAGGAAATTGTTTGAAATGCCTTAATTTTTCAATAGTAGTTGACCATGGACAAAATATGTCAAAGATGAAGGGAAGTATGCGAAACTACTTGTCCAAGAAATTTTTTAAACAAAGCTATGATCGACAACACCAATATTATGTTGGAGAATTCAAATACCAAGCATGGAGTAGAGGACAAATAAATCCAAGTATTTAGAACTCAAACTTACATAGAATCCTTCTCAACTTTAGGTAATTATTATAATTATCAAAATGTCAAAGAAGTGATATAATCCGATGATTAGTAATTTATTAACTAACATGAATATCATAATTAACATGCCCTATATGCTAATCATTTAAAACTAAACATTGGAGAAACGAACAAAAATCTAATCTTTAAATTTCATGAGATAGGGTATCATGCAACAATTTGCATTATGGCACAAAATACATATCGATTCACAAGGCTTTTGTTCGTTTCTTAAGGAAGTTAACTTTAAAACTTAAAGCTCTCACTTTTCAAGTGCAGAACCACCCTTCCCACCATGTTCAACATTTTGATACCTGTACCACTTAGCACAGACTAAATAATAGCCAAAATTAATCACTCCGATTACAGATATCATCCAATAAACATTATCAAGTCTCCCATTGTTGATATCATTCGGCAGCCATTTCGTAACCCTACGAAGCAAATCGATCAAAGCTGTGCTTAAATAGAATGCAATTGAGATCACCATCGAGATCATCGCCGTTGCTGTGCTGCGCAACGACGTCGGGAATTCCTGATAATATAATGCAACTTGTCCAGGGAAATGAAAAGCTTCTCCAATGCCAACCAAAACCAACTGCGGGAAAAGCCACAAGGACAACATTGGCACTATTGCCTCAGTCTGGCCTTCAAGGTGGTGTGCATGGGCAATCTTCAACCTCTTTGATTCTACCACGGCTGACACAACCATCCCAAGAACATTCAAAACGTGGCCGATGCCAACTCGTTGGAGGGGTCTCGACGACCGTCCGATAACCTTCTCCCAAAGAGGGAATAGAAATCGGTCGATTAGGGTTAGAAAGATGGTGGTGGAGATGAAGGCAACGACGAGGAAGGAGCCCGCAGGGATTTTGAAGTTCGGGCCGAGGTGACGGTCCATGGTTAGGGCTTGGAGTATGGTTAAGCTTGCTTGGGTTGTTATGGGGACTGCAAGGAATATGCTGGTTGACCAGAGAGGGAAAATTCTAAGTAGAGTCTTGAAATCTTCTACTTCTTGTACTTTGCACAGCCTCCATGGTTTGGCAACGGAGCCATCCAAATTGACATCTCCTTCTGTTATTAGAGCCGCACAGTTCAAACACCTCCAACAAAGATCCAAGTTGGAAAGACTTTTTGCGTTAGTGAAAAATCATATAGCATATATTATGGTGAAAATGTTTAAACTTTTTGGTTACTAATTATGTAATTTGAGCATTCACCATTGATTTATAATAAAATTAAATTGGAAAAATACTTAGGTGTTGATTGCTTGTCAGAAGTTGAATTATTTCTCTAAGTTTTTTAATTATTATGTTTATATTTAGTTACACTATTAATAAAATGTTAACATGTTATATGTTATATTCATTACATAATGTTGAGCATAGCACAATTGTTAAAGGTACTATCTCCGATAAAAGGTTGTGACTTGCAATCTTCACTCTCACATATTGTACTAAAAAAATATGAGTTCAATAATCAATGTGATGTATGACAGGCAACGTTATATAATACTTCCACGGTTAATGAGATTGTTAATTATACGAACTTAATACTCCTAAGTTTAATACTAATTTTATAATTTAACATAATAACAATAAGTTTTAATATAATAAATCATTTGTAATCTTTAAAGTACTATTAGAAATTCTTAATTACGTCTATTTTCATTAGAAAAATTGTAAAATTTGTTCACAAAAAGTTAACGTATCACTAAATTATTGTTTGATTAACATATTCGGACACATGAACATGCTACCTCATGCATGAAACTCAATCGATGTCCCTCAACAAAATCTAGTTCTTCTTGTTGTATTTCTTAAACAGAATGTTGACCTATCCAAACATGTTAATAAAATAATAATTTAATGTCACACAAACTTTCTCTTTATCAAATTTTAGTAGATTTATTGACGGAAGGACTAATTCACTTAATACATTAAAGATAAAATTTAGATTAAAAACAAACAATATGAGAATTACTTCAAAGATTAAATATGAAATCATTTAATATATATTTAACAGTAGTTCCAAATAATAATCGCAACTAATGACCAGTGATGGTTATAGTGTGCATTATATAGCATTTTTAATATAGGAAAATACCGACTCCTGATCACTTGTAAAAGAGTAACCTTGTCCTTATCATTAATAAATATTAGACAAAACTCATTATTTTTCAAAAAAAAGTTTTTTGTTTTTAATTTCCCTATCTAAATTATTGTCAAATAATTAACGCTGCTAAAAACACAATTCTTCTTTACTAGTGAGGAGCCAAATATTTTTCTTTTTTATAAAATAATTGAGCGAGATTTATTTAACAAATAACAAAATTATTTATTTATTTTTCGAATAAAAACACGATCAAATAATTTAAGCTTTTTAAACCATTTGAATTCTTCTTGTCCCTTTTGAAAATTTTTGTTACTTTGAGATTGATTAATAGGTTCGTAATCCACTGCATTATAGGATATTTAAATAATTGGATTAGTTTTAATTGATTGAATTATTCCTCTTTAAATTGTGTAGAAACGTAAGATTTTTGTCAATGCATTTAATTGATCAATAAGTCAATCTTAACTTAGAAACTGAAATAAAGCAGTAAATATAACATTCCTAATGAGCAAAGTTCAATCGTTTTTAGAATCTTTGTGTTGAGATATAAAGTTTTTTTTTTTTTTGTTTCTTTTGTTTTTTAAAGAGTCATTGTATTGTTGATTTTGTGCTGTTTGGGTTTTTTCTATGACTTGATTAGGTATATTTTGTTGGTTGAATTATATACTTTATTAATTTATTTTAAACAACTTTTTAATTTAATATTTAAGAGATATTATTTCACCATTTATTTAAGTTTAAGTTTCACTTCTTAGAATTATTATAATTTTTTATTTAAATTTAGTCGGTAGGATGGGGATTGAAACTTCAATTTAAAAAGGTAATAAGTTCTTTATCTATTAAATAAATAATTATTAGTTTAAATTATAACACTAATATATATATATTTGTACTAAAAGAAACACTAATATATATATATATATATATATATATATATATATATATAATTAAAAAATGAGACAGAAAAAAGGTGAAAAATAATTATTAAAGCATGGCATACCTAAAACTCTTCGTGGGCACTCCATCCACCACCTTCCCGGCCACAGGCTCCTCACCATAATAGTAACCATCACTACCCATCGGGCACGGCAGCCGGGGCGACCTTTTCCGAGCAGTGGCGACGAAAACTCGAGCGAGCGTCGTGAACGGGCTTCCACGGGGCATATCAAGGCGATAAAAGCGATTTCCGAGCAAGAAAATGGCGAGCCCGATAACATTTGCTGCAAGGCTGATGCCAAAGCCCCAGCCCCAACTCACATTGTCCTCAACATACACGAGGGCCGTGGTGCTGGTAAAAAACGCAGCGTAGAGAGTAAAGAAGAACCAGTTGAAGAAGACGTTTTGATCTTTTACGACGTCGTATTGGTTTGCTCCTAGTGTTGCTAACGTGAAGCGTGAGCCGCCGACTCCAATGGATGCGAGGATTATGCCCAATGACAAGATTGCGTATTGGAGTTTTGAAGAGGAAGGATCATCACCTTGGGGCCTCAAAGAGTTGATTGTTGCTGTTAGTGTTAGCGAAATTATGCCCTGCAACACCAATTTAAAATTGAAATGTAACTCCAACAATATTAATTTATGTGATTACAAGTCGGTTAAAATTTCAAAACTTTTTAAATTTTTTGAAAGTCATAAAAATATCTCTTTTTTTATATTTATCTCTCGTATTACTTAATAATTTAATAATAGCCAGAAAAAAAAGGCGTCGACTCATAAGTACATAAATATTTTTGTTTTATTGTTTTAATTGTATATTTAAATGGTTTGAGAGGTGAGAAAACAAGTTATGAAATAGTTTTTTAATAAAATTTAGGTGCTTACTAGTACGTTAGGATTGTTAAAAACATTAACAACTAAAATAGAATAGTACATAAACGGAGGGATAAAAATAAAATAATAGTTCAACGCTAATTGACATATACCTCAAAACCAAGAGGTTGTGAGTTCGATCCCCTATTCCACATGTTGTATTCAAAAAAAAAAATCGAATAATAGTTGTCAACTTTTTAATAGTGGTTCCTCTTCTTAAGTGTAAGCAACTAAAGTTTTATTGGTAGTTTTTAAAAAAGAAACAATAATATATATTTTAAATACAATATATGAAGTTACTAAAAATTCTTACAATTTTTTAGTATTTTAATCAATTGATATATGCTTTAGTCTTGAAAAAAAAAAAAAACAAAAACCAGTTATTACAAGATTGCCTAAAATTATTGGTCAACGACAACACCGGCCAACAAAAAGCTAGTTACTTACAAGATTGCCTAAAAAAAGCAAACAAAAAGCTAGTTACTTACAATTGATGTCTCATTAAAAGTTTGACTTTGAGTTATTTCACACTTAATGCATTAGCAGCAGAAAGGATATAAGAAAGTTTGAGCTTCTCTATGCCCACCTCTCTGTTTCACTTTAACAGATTTGAAAGCTTAATTTCCAATTTCATTAATTTAAACCACCTTAAAACTACTCGAAATCAAGCCACGAAAATACTTAGATGTTGGACAGTTGAACACCTACCTTATGATTGTCCACGCCATTGAAAACTTCAAATAGAATTGGAAAAACAAATAACAAATTTTCAAAAAATATGAGCTGTCAATTTTTAAATGAAAAATTATTTTTTCCTTAACACTAAGGAGCAATATTGTTCTCACCCTCATTAAATATTTGATAAAGAAAAATACAAAAAATAAAGACCGTTTAAGGAAAATACTTGACTCCTTGACGGCGAGGATCAAATCTTATTCTCACCACTATTGAAAATTTGACAACTTATTATTATTTTTTTTAAATGTCCACGTTTTTGCCTTTCTCACTCTTAGTTATCAAACATTTAAGAGTGATGAAGACAAAATTGGTCCAGACTGTTAAAAAGGAAAATAGGTCTTTAAGGATGAGGATCAAATATTGTCCTCACCACCATTAAAAAGTTACAACTCATTGTTTTAAAAAAAATAAAATAAAATCCATGTTTTTTCATTTCTCACTCTTAATTGTCAAAGAGAGTGAGACAGGTTGCTCCTTTATTGTCAAGGGGTAAGTATTTCATTATAAAAGTTAATGAGTTGTGTCAATTTTTTAAGCGTGGCAAGGACAAGAATCCAATAAACCAATATACATAAAATTGAGCTGTGATTTTCCAATATTGAGAGAGAGGGAGAATTACCAGAAGAGAGATGCAAGAGGAAATTAGGATGACAGAGAAAGAGCCAAGAAAAGAGTCAGCAATAAGAGCTCCGACGACAGGAAATACGCTGCAGCAGCCGTTAACGACGTTGAAAATTAAAGCAGCGTTTATGGCGTTGATGTTGTATTGTTGGATCAAATACAGCATCAAGTTGAAAAGCCATCCCCCGCTGGCCAGCGTCAAGCAACCCACACAGCCTGTATTTCCAATTTCTAATTATTCTTCAACTAACCAACAAACAAATTATGACTGAGAGATCGGCGAGATAGCTTACCTATGATGAAGGGGAAGGTTACCCAACCGCCTTGCTTCCCATGGGATTCTGAAGTTGGAGCTTCTTCTCTAACCATATTTTCTTCGTCTACCAAACTTTATTGGAAGTGAACCCATCTCAGGCTTCACCCTTTGCCACAATTTATATGCCCTGCTGCTCTACTTTTTCTGTTTTGTCCCCACTCTTAATCTGTTCACATCTCTCACCCAAACGCTGCCGTTTTATTTATTGACTTGAGGCTTTAGTTCAATTAGTAGAAGGGTGTTGTTTGAGTGTATGTGTGAATTGGAATAATTGTTAACTATCTGCTGCTTTGTACTCTCTCCATCGGGGTTAGTAGGTGAAGGACTTGTTACTTTGTAACAAATTGTTGTATTTAAATTTTGAATTAGAGCTATGATGTTGATGCGCATAAAATTGAATTGAGAGTGTAATTAGTTTTGTACGACTCTCTTTGGTTTCCGAGATTTGACAAAATTTATAAAATAAAAACAACGCATACCGTGATATGGACGTTCGCCACTCCGATTCTTATGTCATAACTACGTTTGTGTTAAGCATGCCAAGAATTAAAATTTTCTAGTGTCCCTTAATTATGAGACTTTCTTTTCTATTCATAGGGGAAAGAACTTAAGGTCTTTTTGATATCTTCTTCTTCTAAATTTCCAAATATCGGAGACTTGATTAGTCTCCAAAAAGAATCACGAGAACAGATTAGGCTATGGTTCGCCTAAGGACTCGACTTTTTGGATCATTTYTTAGTCCAAAGGCTTTCTTTGATCTAGGCTGGCTTTTATTCGGCTTTCCTATAGTTCGTTCATAAATTGCGGATTTATTTCAATCATAATAGTGCCCCAACTCTAAAACTTAGAGTTCGTGAGTTTTACCTTTGCCTAAATTCAAGCATATGACTCTTATTTTGGAAGTATTGACTCATGGCTCTACTCTTGTAATGACACCTTGATGATTGATTTATAGTTGCTTTTCGCACAGCTATAGCTTAGCCTAAACGGTTTGACGTAGCAATTTTGGAGAAAATAATTCAGGCACACAAGATAATAGGCTCGAATAGTTCACATTCTAACTTAATTAACTGTGTCAAGTAGGAAATTTTTGTTGGAAGCGTGTGATGGAAACTTGCTAATTTAGAATCAACAAGACTCGTTTGAGAATAACAACTTTACTTATATTGAAAAATTTCTCACAAAATACACACTTGGTTCACAAATTCTCTCAAACTCTCTTGTTTTTCTTCTCCACACACTTGCTTGAAATACAACAAATGACCATCCTATTTATAGGACTCCATGGAAAGATCTAGATCCATAAACTCCATCCTATGAATCTATACATACATGAACATACAATTAACTTATCTAAATACATGAATGTACTAGTTCATGTACTGGTATCATGTACCTAAGAATGTATATGAATAATGTATCTAGAATAATATATGTTTAATTTCCAACATCCCCCCTTAAACATGTCTTCCTCATAACTCCAAGTAAATTCCTCAGCTTGTTAAAGACATCAACTTTGAGTGGCTTTGTGAAGATATCCGCAACTTGATCTTCAGTCTTCACATAATCAACCTGAATCTCCTTTCTTGAAATGCATTCTCTGATGAAGTGAGATCTTGTATTAATGTGCTTACTTCGATCATGGAACACTGGATTTTGCTAGAGCAATTGCTGACTTATTGTCCACATGGACCATAGTTGCATCTTCTTGCACAATTCCAATTGCATTCAACAAATTTTTCAACCAAACTGCATGACACACACATGATGATGCAGCAACATATTCTGCCTCACAAGTAGATAGTGTCACAATAGCCTGCTTTTTAGAACTCCATGTAAAAGCAGTATTGCCAATAAAGAACACAAATCCACTTGTGTTTTTTCGATCATTGAGATCTCCAGCCCAATCACCATCACAATAACCTTCAAGTTTGAATTCTCTAGATGAAGAATAAAATAATCTATAATCGAGCGTACCTTTTAGATAACGAAGGATTCTCTTTGCTACTTTCAAATGAGTAGTAGTAGGAGATTCCATAAACCGACTCACCAATCTAACACTGAAAAGAATATCAGGCCTTGTGCATGTCAGATATCTCAAGCTCCCAATTAAGCTTTTAAAATATGAGGGATCAACAGCATCTCCATCTTCATATTTTGACAATTTCATTCCAGTTTCGATCGGAGTAGCAACTGGTTTCGAATTGAACATCTTGAATTTCTCAAGAATTTCTTTAGTGTATCGTTCATGAGAGATAAAAATTCCTTCCTCTGATTGATTCACCTCAATGCCAAGATAATATGACATAAGGCCAATGTCTGTCATCTCAAATTCTTGGATCATTGCCTTCTCAAATTCGTCAAACATGTGTGGATAATTTCCTGTTAAAATCAAGTCATCAACATATAGACAAACCAACAAAATATCTCTATGATCATTAGTCTTTGTATAAAGAGAATGTTCATGTAGGCATCTTAAATACTCATTGTCATGGAAATATTTGTCAATTATGCTATTCCACATCCTTGGAGCGTGTTTCAACCCATACAGTGTCTTCTTTCAACTTTAGAACTTTATCCTCTTGTCCTTTCACCACATAACCAAGAGGTTGTTTTAAATATACTTCTTCTTCAAGATATCCATTCAGAAATGCCAATTTGACATCCATCTGAAAAATCTTTCATCTATTTTGAGCCGCAAGTGCAATCATCAATCTTATGGTCTCCAAGCGAGCAACATGAGCAAATACTTCATCGTAATCAACGCCTTTTCTCTGAGAGTAGCCTTTCGCAACTAATCTTGCTTTATGTCTTTCAACTTTTTCTTTTTCGTTTCTCATTGTCTTGTACAACCATTTGACACCTACTGCTTTCTTTCCACTTGGAAGAGTAGAAAGCTCCCATGTGTCGTTCTTCTTTATAGCCTTTATCTCGTCATCCATTACGTTCTTCCATTTTTCATCTTGTACAACTTCTTCAAAATTTAAAGGTTAACTGTCACCAAATAGACAAAAGAGAGTTAGATCCTTAAAACCGTCATTGAATTCTTCAGTTTCATCATATATGTCCCGCAAACTTCTCATGCGATAAGTCCCTTCACTTGAACTTGATGTAGATGATGAAGGTGTGGTTTGTACTAGCGTGACCGGTGATGGAGGTGGTGTTGATGGAGAAGTAATATCACCAGTTTCATCATTATCTTCTGGAAAAAATAGATACTTGTAGTCTTTTGGTTTATCACTCCAATTCCATGCAACTTTTTCATCAAACACGACATCTCTGTTTACCACCATCTTCTCTGTAGCAAGATTATAAAGCTTGTAGCCTTTAGAGCTTGCATCGTAGCCAACAAAAATATGTTTCTCACTTTTATCATCGAGCTTACTGCGCTTCTGATCTGGTACATGGGCATAGGCAATACTCCAAAAAACTTTCAAATAAGAAATAGATGGCTTTCTTCCAATCCATGCTTCTTGCGGAGTTTTATTCCATACACTTCTAGTGGGAGAACGATTGGACAAATAAATAGCACATTCAATAGCTTGTGCCCAAAACTCTTATGGCATCTTCTTACTCTTCAACATGCTCCGACCCATGTTAAGTATAGTTCTATTCTTCCTCTCGGCAACACCATTTTGCTGTGGTGTCCATGGAACTGTCATAGGCCGACGAATTCCATTTTCTGCACAAAAATCTTTGAATTCATTCGAAGTGAATTCTCTTCCCCTGTCAGATCTCAAGGTTTTTATATGAAGACCACTTTCTTTTTCAACAAGAGCTTTGAATCTCTTGAACATGCCAAATACTTCTAGTTTTTCCTCGACAAAATAAACCCAAGTTTTTCTGCTGAAATCATCAATGAATAATAAGAAATAATTATTCTTACTGAAAGAACTTTGCTTGATAAGACCACAAAGATCAGTGTGAACAAGCTCTAGCGGTCTTTTAGCTCTCGAAGAAGATTCTTGTGGAAAACTCTTTTTTGATTGCTCGCTAAGTAGACATCCTTCACAAAGTTGATATGGATGCTTGACATATGACAATCCTTTCACCATGCCCTTCCTGGCTAATAATCTCAAGCCATCAAAGTTCAAATGCCCAAGTCTTAAATGTCAAATCCGGGATGAATCTTTCAAACACGACTTCAAACATTTTGCAACATCAGTTTGAATGTTTAATGGAAACATTCTATTCTTCGTCATTTGGACTTTAGCAATCATATTGTCACGATGATCTCATATTGAAAGACTATAATCTTTCAAATAAATATTGTAGCCTTTCTCTAAGAGTTGTCCCAAACTCAAAATATTGTTCATATTTGGCACATAATAGACATTAGAGATAAACTCATGCTTCCCATTCTTCAAATTGATCAAAATCTTACCTTTTCCCTTTCCAGGAATTTTTGTAGCATCACCGAATATGATATTGCCACCAACCGATTCATCCAATTCCACAAACATGGATTTACTTCTGCACATGTGGTTGCTTGCACCACTATCAAGATACCACGAACTGTTCTCACATGTTTCTTCATCTCTGCATTCTAAAAGCAATGATGGCTCACTTCATTTAAGATCTTCTTCAGCATAATTGACATTTTCTTCTACTTTTATTTCTGTACTCCCATGAATAATGACTGAATTTATGACAATTATAACATTCAACTCGGCTTTTGTTATACCTCTTGTCATCATTTGACTTTCCTCCATACGACCTCGAACAATTTTGTCTGTCACGACCTCTTGACAAATTGGAGTTGAAATTACTCCCATCAAACTTTCTTTGACCAAAGTTTCCTCGACTACGACCTCTGAAGTCACCACGTCCACGACTTATACCACGACCATGACCTCGATAACCTCTTTCTTGGCTATTTTCTTTATCTTTCATCTGCAACTTTGATTGAAATAGTTGTTTGGTTGTCTGTTTGGTCTTCTTGAAAAGCTTCTGTTCATGGGCTTGCAAAGTACCCATAAGTTGATCAACGGACACTGTACTCAAATCCTTTGATTCTTCAATTGCTACAATGATGAAATTAAAATTTTCATCCAATGAGCGAAGTATCTTTTCAAATACTTGCTCATCATTTATCGTCTCACCATACCACTTCATTTCATTTACCACGGCTAGCAACCTTGAAGTGTAATCTGAAATTGATTCAGACTCCTTCATATGTAATGCTTTATAATCACCTCTCAATTTTTGAAGTCGGACCATCTTGACCCGATCAACTCCTTTATAAGTATTCTAAAAAATTTGCCATGCTTTGCTCCAGAAATCTTCTCAAAATTTGTATCATCAATGGCTTGATGAATAATGGTGAGAGCCTTTTGGTCTTTCTTTCTGGTATTTTGCAAAGTCTCTCGTTGAGCTTGATTCAAAACCACATCCTCTGCTGGTTCTTCATAACCTCTATCAACAATCTCCCATGCATCTTGTGAACCAAGTAAAGCCTTCATACGGATACATCAACTGCAATAATTTTCTTTGGTAAGACGAGACATTTGGAATGGAACCAAATTGTTGTTTGCTATTTGCAAAAAACAATTCTTTTCAAACTCAAGCTATGATACCACTTTGTTGGAAGCGTGTGATGGACACTTGCTAATTTAGAATCAACAAGACTCGTTTGAGAATAAACAACTTTACTTGTATTAAAAATTTTCTCACAAAATACACACTTGGTTCACAAACTCTCTTGTTTTTCTTCTCCACACAGTTGCTTGAAATACAGCAAATGACCATCCTATTTATAGGACTCCATGGAAAGATCTAGATCCATAAACTCCATCTTATGAATCTATACATACATAAACACACAATTAACTTATCTAAATACATGAATGTACTAGTTGATGTACATGTATCATGTACCTAGGAATGTATATGCATAATGGTATCTAGAATAATACATATTTAATTTCCAACAATTTTGCCCCATTGGGTTGGTTTGGGTTGACCGGCTAAGTCACAAGCTCCCTTTAATAGAGCTCGAACTATGGGTTGCTCAACCCATGGGACTCGACCTTATGGGTTTGGCTGTATAAGCCTATGCCCACAAACTTGACTTACGTTGCTTGGCCCACATGTTGGATCTTTGGTGGTTCCTACCCAAGGGCTTGATCTTTCAGGTTGTTCCTAAGCCCAAGGATCTTTGATGATCTAGTCCAAGTTACTCGGCTTTGGTGCGACCAAGATTCTTACCAGCTTTATTTGATCCGCTTAGTTCATACAGCCGATGGGACGACCAAAAAGTTCTTCTCAAGTTTACTTTGGTCGGTTAAGCTTGTAGAGCCTCACACAACCAAGTATTTATTATTGTACCTCTACCTTTTAAGGTGAGAGTAAGTGTAAGTGTACAACATCAAACAATTAATATATGGGATATTCCAAGATTGTTCTCCACAGGAACTATATATGATGATTCAATTTTAACGTAATTGCTTGTACAAAATCCAAGTTATTACCAAGTGAATCAATATAGGTTTTTAGATAAAATAATAGATACAAAGGAAGGAATAAACTAACGAGAATTGAGAAAAAGAATATGGAAATGACTCAAAATTGTGATGTCATTCATAAAACAACAACATAAATACAACAGCAAAGTGCCCATTTCATTTTCATGTAGTAAACAAGATTCAACTCTTATTCCAGGTTTATTTTAATCTATTTAGGAGTTCAGGAAGTTGATCTCAGACGTATATGGTCAAACTGATCCTCATCAATGAAGCATGCAATCTTTAGTTTTATAGGAAATCATCTTTATGTCTAGGGTCAACTTGCATGTGTTTATGCCTAAACTACACTCTTATATATATTACTTTCATGAAACTCGTTATATTTTAACATTTTCTGATACAGAATTGAGTAATCATGGAGAGCACAAGGAAAATCTACAAGAGGAGCAAGCTCAAATCAGGTCAAATGAAGCCTACAAGAAGGATTGAACCCAATCATGAGCCAATCATTATGCCACAAAGGTCCAATCACAAGAGCTAGAGCTAAAAGATTACAAGAAGGATTGAATGGTCACTTCCAAGCTAAGATGCTCACATTTTGTGAAGGGTTGCATCTTCAAGCTTGAAAARACATATTGTCCTCCAAGAAACTGTATGAATCTAAAAATCCCAATTCGTTCACATATTTAATGCATTGTATATATTTCAAATCCATGAATTTTCATTTAAAAGGGTTCATTAATAGATTTAAAAGGGTGGTGGCTGAATTTGGACTAATTAGGCCAAGAGTTGTGTCTTTTCATTGTGTCTTTTCAATTATTACAAATAGAGATGTACATTTGCTTTTCAAACACAACATTTGATGAATGAAATTTTAGATTGAGTTTAATCTCTCTCAAGCTTTAAACTTTCTTTGTCATCTTGTATTTAGAATGCGTGTTTAGAACTTTCAATCTAGTTTGATCAATTAGGCTGTGGAGAGTTCGAAATCTTGAATATAGGAACAAGTTCTCCTTTATTCTCATCTTTCATCATATCTTTCCAAGCATAAATTTGTTTAACTTTTTTTGGGTTGGTTTATCGTCTAGTATTTTTGGGGTTATTCTTATTATTATTTTGGGAGTTCACCTTGAATAAGGGAGTTCTCAAGTATAATTTAGATAGTTCCTTTATCATTTGGTATCAGAGCTTAGACTCTAAGCAAATTATATCTTTGTTCTCTTTCAATTGTTCTTCATCTTTCTTTCTTTATACTTCCAACCATATATAATTCCATTTTGTGTGACTCTTCAACTTCTCATATTCGCTTCATTTTTTTCTTTTGTGTTTGCTTAAAAAAAAAAAAAGAAAACAAAAGTGACTTGTCATATTCTTTTGATTCACACCATTTCACTCATATCTCTTTCTTTTCCATTCTATTTTTCTTGTTTAAAAAAAAATCTATCATTGTTTCTTAAATTTGAGATTTTGTGACTTTTCACATTATAGGTTTTATTGAACTGTTCTTATATGATCCTACTAAGAATACTATAAGAGTTGTTGAAGTTTGAGACATTAAAAGTCATAATGTTTTGTATTGGAATGTGCTTTATGTTTGTTTTAATATTGTTGTTGGAGCTTGAGATTTTGATGTTGTAGTTGGAGGGGGTGAGTGTGCATTCGAAGGGTACATTGACTTTGTATGGAGTTTGTTGTTGTGTTCCACTAATTATGTTTTTGTTTTCCATGTGAAGTTTGTTGTTGGAGCATGATATTTATGTTTTTGTCTTCCATATGAATGTGAAGTTTGTTTTTGGAGATTGAACTTCTAAACGTGTCTTATGTTTGTTGTTGGAGCTTGAAACTTTTCAATATGTCTTATGTTTGTAGTTGGAGCTTAAAACTTTTGTATGTGGAGTCTGTTATTAGAGCTTGTGAATTATGTTTTTGTCTTCCATGTAAAGTTTGTTGGAGATTTAACTTTTGAATGTTGTTTGGGGATGAAATATTTGATTCCCACGTGGAGGACGGGGACTCATCGCTGAAAGAAGATCCGAAGAGGGCAGATTTATGGAGCTCCATCTCGGATTCTTCTGAGATGGAAGACTTGTCATTTCCAATCAATTTACGACTTGTCATTTTCAGGAAAGTGTCCGAGTTCGATCTGCTCGAACCCGACACGACCGACCTCGAATCCGACTAAGGTAAACGCCTGTTGGAATCCCTGTCGGAACCTAAACCTATAAATAGAGGGCTTCATTTCACCATCAAGTATCTAATTTCTCTTCGAACTTAATATTGAGTCCAAGCTGCTTACTGTCTTGAGCGTCGAAGATTTTTGCCCTCTTGTGTAGGTCTTCCCTTAAAGTTTCGGGTCGGAGCAAGGACCGGGTTCCAGCTAATTCGAGGAAGTGCAATTTCTTGCATAAACATTTGGCACCGTTTGTGGGAAGGACATTGCAAGTCGTCCCAACAACTAAAATAGCCCAATTCGATATGGTTCATCCAACAGATTCTGCGAATACCACTAAACGGAGGGCTCTGAATGCGAATAATGGCGCTTAGAGAGAGATTGACGCCAAATTGGCTGAAGAACAAGTCAAGGTCGGGCAAGAGGTGGAGCCACCTCGGAGGTCCATCCACAACACTAACACTGTCTTGCCCCGACTCACCCGAGGCCTAGTAAGGCCAACCGGGGTCGAG
>NW_019104800.1:107137-124998 GCF_001995035.1 Momordica charantia | reverse complement strand
ATGACTAAGATCCGCCCCCCACCACGATGACTATCAGCCCGCTGTCGATGTGGGAGGGGTCGACTATTGTCTGAAGGATCATGACCTCAGGAAGCACCTTGTTGAAAAGAAGAGGAATGCCTCACGAGGCCCAGGGGCTTTTCCATCTTGCTCCCATAAATATTCAAACTCCGACCTCAAGGCCTAGTCAAAGTATACACCACTAACTCTAGAGGCTGTCATAACGAGGGAAGAGTTCGACCTGATGAAAAATAGGTTTGACGAGCGATTGAGGCACTTAGGGCGAAGTGCAAAAAGAAAGAGAGTCCTTTTGATGACAGCGAGATGGGTGAGTCGCCGTTCACTTCGGACGTTTTGGAGGCCCTATTCCTCCAAAGTGTAAAACACCCGATATGAAGCCTTATGACGAGTCTAAAGACCCAAAAGACTATGTGGAGGTATTTGAAGGCCTCATGGACTTCCAAGCGGCGTCAGATGCCATTAAGTGCCGAGCTTTTCAGATCACTCTAATGGGGAGTGCTCGGCTCTGGTACAGAAATCTACCAGCAAGGTCGATCTCGACCTACAGTCAGCTGAGGAATGAATTCATCAGCCAATTCTCTTCTCGGCATTATGACAGGAAGACAACCACTCATCTCGCCACCATACGACAGAAAGAAGGTGAGACTTTGAGAGAGTACGTAACCCACTTCCAAGAGGAGCAGCTTAAGGTTGCGCATTGCTTTGACGATTCGGCCATGTGCTACTTCCTCACTAGCCTGGCCGATGAGACCTTGACAATCAAGCTAGGCGAAGAAGCGCCATCGACCTTCGCTGAGGTCTTGCAGAAGGCCAAGAAGGTTATAGACGGGTAAGACTTGCTCATAACCAAATTGGGTCGGGCAGACAACAGGTCTGACTAGAAGAAGTCAAGCGGCCAAGAGAAGGGAAGTCTGATTCTAAGTCTAAGGACAAGGGCTCGTCTTCCCAAGGTCGATCTGACTATAGGAGATCCGACTCGAACTCTAGCCGGAGGGGGTCCTATGAGAGGTACACCCCAACCACTATTATGATCTCCGAGATTCTCACCAATATCGAGGAGCACAGATTGGAAAAGCTCCTCAAGCGACTTGATAAGCTTATAGGAGATCCAGATAAGCGCAACAAGGACAGGTACTGCCGTTTTCACCTCGACCATGGCCGTGATACCTCGAGTTGCTGGGAGTTGAAGAGTCAAATTGAAGACCTGATTCAAGATGGCTACTTCAAAAAGTATGTTGGCAAGCCGGGCTCGAGCTTGGTAGAGAAGAAAGAAGAGAGGAAGCATTCAAGGAGGCCACCTCGGAGGGATGACCGGCCAGTGGTCATCAATATCATATTTGGCGGCCCTAGCGGGGGCCAGTCTAGGAATAAAAGGAATGAGCTTGCCAGGGAGCCTCGATGTGAAGTATGTACCATTCAGGAGCAGAAGTCGACCTGCCCCATCTCCTTCTCCGACTCCGACCTGGAGGTGGTACATTTGCTCCACAACGATATCCTGGTGATCTCACCACTGATTGACCACGTCCAGGTCAAAAGAGTGTTGGTAGATGGGGGCGCTTCTGCCAACATTCTATCTCTCACCACTTACTTAGCATTGGAATGGACCAGGGCACAATTAAAGAAGATTCCTAGTTGGATTTGCAGGAGAGTCTGTTACTCTCGAGGGTGCATTGATCTTCCTATCACTATTGTCCAAGGTAACACCCAAGTCACTCAGATGACCGAGTTCGTGGTGATAGATGGTAGGTCGGCCTACAACGCCATCTTCTGACGACTTATTATCCACTCAGTTCGGGCCATTCCTTCGACTCTACACCAAGTTATGAAGTACTCTACGATAAACGGAGTCGACATGATCCAAGGAAAGCAGAAGATATCTCAAGATTGCTATACCTCAACACTTAAGGGATCAGTTGTTTGTACTGTGGAGGAGCAGTTAAAACTTCCAAGTCCAATAGCTCACCACTCCGAGGACGAACAGCCCAAGACCAACCAACGTGAGGTGGTTGAGTCCACTGAAAAGCTGGAGCTTGTACCTCTGCTCGGCCCAGAAAAACAAGTGAGCATAGGCACCAAGATGGAGGTCGTGGACAGGGAAGAGCTCACCTCAGGGCGAACTCGAAAGTGTTCACATGGTCTCACGAGGACATGTCAGGCATTGATCCGAAGATAGTGGTTCATCGCCTCAACATTACCCATCATTCCGACCTGTCAAACAGAAAAGAAGACCTGTATAAAGAGAGAAGTGATGTAATTGTTGAGGAAGTAAACAAACTTCTAAAAGCTGAAAACATAAAGAAAGTTCTGTATCCTGAGTGGCTCTATAATGTTGTCCTGGTTAAAAAATCCAACAGAAAGTAAAGAATGTGTGTAGACTTCACCAATCTTAACAAAGCCTGTCCGAAAGATTGTTTCCCACTACCGAGGATCGACCAGCTTGTGGATGCTACGGTCGGGCACGAGCTGCTAACCTTCATGGACGCCTACTTCGGATACAACCAAATAAAGATGTATGAACCAGACCAAGTCCACACCTCTTTCATAACCGATCAAGGTCTGTACTGCTATAAGGTCTTGCCCTTTGGTCTGAAGAATGCAGAGGCAACTTATGAAATGATGGTGAACAAAATGTTTGCCAACCAGATTGGACGTAATATGGAGGTCTACGTACACGATATGATCGTCAAGAGCAAGTAGTCCAGGTCGCACCTGGCCGACCTGACTGAAACTTTTGGGGTCCTCCAGAAGTACCAGATGAAGTCGAATCCTGCTAAGTGCGCCTTTGGAGTTTCGTCCGGCAAATTCCTAGGATTTATGGTCAATAACCGAGGAATAAAGGCCAACATGGAGAAGATAAAGGTCATGCTCGACATGCAAGTCCCAAGGACCCTTAAGCAGCTACAATGCCTTAACGGGAGGATTGCGGCCCTCAATCGGTTTGTCTCCAGGTCCACAGACAAGTGCATCATTTTCTTCAAAATATTAAGGAAGAAGGGACATTTTGAGTGGACAGCCGAGTGTCAGAAAGCCTTTGAAGAACTCAAGAGCTACCTTTGCTCGGCACCGTTGGTCGCAAAGCTTATGCCAGGAGACAATCTTCACTTATATTTGGCCGTATCAGACAATGTTGTCAGCTCAGCCCTAATCAGACAAGATGGAGTGCAGCAAAGTCCTGTCTATTACACGACTAAAGCTATGACCGAGACTGAGACGAGGTATCCCCAAATGGAGAAACTTGTCCTCGCCTTAATCGCCTCGGCACGAAGACTAAGACCGTACTTCCAATCCCATACAGTGACCATGCTTACAAACTTACCTTTGAAGTAGATTTTCCATAAGCCAGAGACATTTGGCCGTCTGATGAAATGGGCTGTGGAGCTAAGTGAGTATGACATCCAATTCGAACCCCGAACGGCTGTGAAAGGGCAGGTCGTTGCGGACTTTATAGCCGAGCTCACTCCTTCACCAGCTAAAACCTTCACATCTGACTAGCCATGGACACTGTACGTAGATGGATCTTCAAATGAAAAAGGATGTGGTGCAGGGGGCTCCTCCTCGCCTCGGATGGCATGCTCTTTGAGTACGCCCTACGCTTTAATTTATGTCCCTCAAATAGTGAGATCGAGTAGGAAGCCCTGTGTGCCGGACTACGCATGGTAAGAGGGCTAGGGGACACCCACCTACAAATTTTCAGCAATTCACAGTTGATAGTGAATCAGATCCAAGAAGAGTATCAGAGAAAAGACTCTCGGATGGATAAGTATTTGGGAAAGGTCGTTCGCCAAGGTCATTACTGGCCCATAGTTGATCTGGACGCAAAAGAATTTGTGAAGGCGTGTGACAACTGCCAATTCTTCGCGAACATCATCTATCAGCCTCCAGAGCTGCTGACTCTGATCTCAGCTCTGTGGCCCTTTGCAAAATGGAGGGTGGACCTAATTGGGCCTTTCCCGTTAGGCAAAGGGCAGACCAAGTATGCTGTCATCATCGTGGACTACTTTACCAAATGGGCCGAGGCCAAGGCTCTTTCAACAATCACAAAAGCTAGAGTCACGACCTTGATTTAGTCAAACATTGTCTGCCGCTTTAGCATACCCAATGCCATTGTGACAGACAATGGCAAGCAGTTCGATAATGCGAAATTCAAAGACTTTTGCCGCAAGCTCGAAATCAGTCACCTCTGCTCGTCCCAGGCACATTCGAAAGCCAACGGATAGGTAGAAATAATCAACAAAATCATTAAGCGCGGACAAAAGCTACGTCTAGACGCAAAGAATGGACGATGGGTCGAAGAGCTACTCGAGGTACTCTGGTCCTACCGAACTACCCCTAGAGAGTCTACTAGCGAAACCCCATTTGCTATGGTGTTTGGCTTCGAGGCCGTGGTGCCTGTTGAAATTGGGATGCCAACTGAAAGGATTGACTACTACGAGCAAGTTAGGAACGAGGAAGAGCTACTTTTCAACCTTGACCTCCTTGACGAGAAAAAGGAAGCGGCTCAACTACGCTTGGCAGAATACCAAAATCGAATGGCAAGACATTACAACTCGAGAGTCCGACCTCGGAGTTTTCAGGTCAGACACTTGGTCCTGCGTAAGGTACAGAAGCATGTCGATACGTTGGAACCAAACTGGGAGGGTCCATTCGAAGTCAAGGGCATAGTCCGACCTGTGCTTGCTGATCTCGAAGGAAAGTTACTCTTGCATCCATGGAACACAGGGCATTTGAAGAGATATTACCCTTGAAATGTCAAAATAGTCCGAGAATGGATCGGACTTTTAAAATTTTCAAGGAATAGTACCAGTATTAGACTCTATGTTATTTAATTCCACATCTCCTGAGGGCCCGAGTTCGATGTAAAATTAAATGGGGGCCACGAGAGGATTAAAAGTTAGAGAAAATTCAAGCTTCTAAGAAGTTACGAGTTCGAGGTTAGATGTGAACTAAGACCTAGAAAGATTTTAAAGTTATGTGAATTGCTAGTTTGAGGCACCACAAGGTAAACTTAGAAAAGAGCTTAAAAGAAGCATTGCATTTATCCCTAAAAGTGTGGGCCGAGGTGTATAGACCTCAAGAACCAGTACAAAAGAAAAGAATTAGAGATACAACAAGGAAAACTGGAAGAATTGGAGAAGGCCTCAGCTGCTTCCGAGGTGCGAACCAAGCTCGCCTTGGGATCCAAGAATATCTACCTCTTAGGAGTTCATCAACCCGACCTCCTGGGAAGAGTTCACGCCAGCAGTCTGATGAAGAGCTCCATCGGCTTCTTGGGAAGAAGGGCTAGTGTCCTCCCTCTCGATCAGCTCGGAGTCAGATTTGAGCTCCTTCAGGCATTGATCTACAAAATCCTGTGGGCCAGGAGTCCCGTTAGGACCTGATGCCCACTTCTGGGATATATGAGCTTGATGGGTTCAAGGTCGAGTTCGGGAGCCACTTCTTTGACCCACTTCATCAGAAATCTGAATCCAGCATTGCTGAAGTCTTTGGCGAACCCGTCGAAGTCAGGGTGCTTGCGAAAGGCTTCCTCCAGAAAGACCTCGTAGCTGAGCTTGGACTTTTCGAGCTCGAGCTTAGCCTTCAACTTTGCCACCTTGGAGTCACGAGCCCTTAGCTTGCTCTCAAGATCTTCCCGGAAGCGCTGAAGCTCATCGTCCTCCTTCAACAGTGCAAACTTCTCCTTTTACCCATGTCCAATTTTGGTTAATTCATTATTAGAAATGGACTAATTAACCAAATTTTATTGTCATCAACTTTCGGAAGGGATATCAGTGTAATTGTGCCTCTAATCGACTTTGAAGTTCGATCTCTCCAGTGGTGCAAGTAACCTTTCTTAAAAAAAGAAATTTCATTTTTCCAAATACAATGTCAACGACAAGTATTCAATTGAGACAATGATGCATTGGATTGTGTCTTGTTTTTACTTCTAATTTTAAGGGATCAATCAAACAACCCATTTCTAATTTCAGATATATTTCATCAGGCTAGTTCACAAAGATTTTTATGATTGAGTTTGCAATCAGCGTTCGTTGAAAGAAACTTAGAAAAATCTACTACAGTCGTTTTAATATCTTTCAAAAGAAATCAGAGAAGCTAGAAGAGTATGTCGCAAGAGCTTCAATCGTGGCGCACTAATTGAGAAATTGAGAAATTTAACTACAATTCTGTGTCAATTGATTTTGAGATAGAACTCTATGAATATTGATATTCTATCAAAATCGGCTCTTCGAGCCACTATTCATAAATAGGTATGTTAATAATATTTACCACACATGACCATATTTTAAGTCATCTATTTCTAAATTTAATATCATATTCATATACCTAACCTTAGTCGCGACATTCGAAGTACTGTGCATGACTGAGTGAAAGGTTCTATTTGTAGGTCTTCAGCTCAATTGAAGCCTTAATCAGAGAATGTTTCTTTTTTCTTTTTCTTTTTCAAAATTTGGATGCGCAATGGAAGTACATCCACAGCAATCATGCAGTGGTGCATATTTTAGTAGCACAGTATAATGGTGCTCTTTAAAGTAATAAGTACTGTAAAATATGCTATTCCTTTCTGTGCTTAAAATAGAAGCAAACATTATAGCCGCAGGATTACTTCGAACTTCTTAGGTCCAAAGTTCTCAACACATCAACTGTAAAGAATAACCAATGTTCTTCCAGTATTCCCTAGTTGGCTGCTGTGTTCATCAAGCTAAACAACGATTTAGTGTAGCAAAAAAAATCATTAGCATTTTTGTGCCGAAGCAATTATTACAACTCAAAAAAGTCTAAAGAATTGTCGCGGAATATCTTCAATTTCGTCAAAGTTAGTTTTAAAATGCAATTTTTTACGTTTGGCTGACTTCTGTCGGAAGAATTGTTGATACTATATCTGCTGAGTTCAATAAATTATAAATAGAGACATACTACGTGTAACAAAATCTAATAGAAGCTAAAACTAGCAATATTTATGTATAAGATTCGATTTGATGAACTGAAAGATCATAAGTTTAGAGGTAAAAGTTTGTTTTTTTTTTTAATTTCTTTTTGTATTTTTATTTGTAAAAAAGTAATATTTACCCAATTTAAAGTGGTAAAAGAAACACTAAGTAGAATTTTTTTAGTAAAATTATAAATCTAGTTTTCAGACTGGGAAGTGTCATTATTTAGGTCTCCAAATTAAAAAAAGGAAAAAAATCAATTGCATCTTTCAACATTGAATTAGAAATTAGTTTATGCTGAAAATTTTGGACATTGGATCAAATTGAGCTCATTCTGATACATTATTGATAGCGTTGACTCTAAAACAAATCTTGGATTCAATAACAGTTATAAACAGTAATGCGCTCCGTGATGCGAGAGGTCATTTTTTTAGGAGAAACTATGTGTTTTTCCACAAATATGGTAAGTAAAACCTTGTCATAAGTTACATTTAGTGTGTTTTTTAGGGAAAAAACATTAATTTTCGGATTTTTATAAATTTATGATATTAAAAATTTTCACCATAATTAAAAAAAAAATTATTGATTCAATGACAATTAAAAATTGTTAACCAGGATAATTATATATAAAAAAAATCTTGATTCCATAATAGTTCAGAATAATCATTAAATGTTGGAACCACGATTCGATAACTGTCATGTTTTCTCTTTCCTTGATAGGTGATTGAATGACTACATTTTTCTTAAATGTCATTGAACCCCATATTAACAGTATTGTGATGTTGGAATTTGGTTTTGGTCTTTAGTGTCGTTGGCTCCGAAAAACACTAGAACACAAATAGAACTACACCTCGATGTGGTACTAAACACAACACACTTTGATTCTTAAGTTAGGTAAAGAGTTTCGTTGAGAGTAGTAAGAGATAGAGTTGTGAGAGCGAACCTCACACCCAAGGTCTCTCCTTCTATTTAGTATAGAAGGTCTCAAGTTATTTCAGTTGAACCAGCTTGATCAGGTTTGGGTGAACTCGGTCTGGTCTAGTCTAGACGATTTAACTCTAGTGGCTTGACACACATGTCACTATACCTTTGCCTCAATTCATGGAAATTTGATAGGGTAATTTCACCCATAACGGTGGCCTCCACTCTTCAGGCATTGAGCGGTAACAATGCTCCATTGAATAAAAAACACAAGAATTTCAGGGTAGTTGAGTATAACTTTGACTAAATAGAAACATCATATATATATGTGTGTGTATGTGATATTAATATCATACATGGTCTTTGAATGTATGCATATGTGTGTATATATATCCAGTATGAGATGGGTACACATATAAAGAGTGGAGATCGAGAAAGGTACACATAAAAGAAGAGGAGATAAAAGGGGCTACACAAATGAAGAAAGGAGAGAGATAGGGTACACATATAAACGTACCACTTTTGTGCTGCAACTTTCATTTGTTTCTTCATTTTCAAAGAAGCACACCCGCTGTTATGCCTCAAGATATTCTCGAGGTTGTTGATGTTACAACCTTGGGTGTCTGCACTTTGCTTCTTTCTTTTTTTTCTCATAAATAAAGTATCAGATCTAATGCATTGTGCCCAACTCGCTATACTCACGTCGGGTTGTTGCGTCCGCACATCGGGATTATTTATGAGGTAGCATAGTTAGCAACTGCAGGTTCATTTGATGGTGCCTAATTTTTTCCTTCTTTTTTGCAATGCTCGCCTCAGATCTAAGAAATCAACCAAGCCTAGGGGCTTAGGTCTAGGGGCTTCAACCTTACCCCCTCTAGGATGGAGTCCTCAATGAGATCTACTAGGCTATGTCAATTTGGGGCTGCCTCGGCCTGGACCAAGTCCTCAACAAGGTTTACTAGGTGACTTAAGCCTAAGGGCTTCAACCTTACTCCCTACAGGATTGTGTCTTCAACGAGGTCTTCTGACCTAGTCAACCACTTTTATTCTTGTTTCCTCCATACTCTAGCCCTCATTCTAGTGGACACTGGCACGATCAAGATCTACTATAGCTTACAAAAAAAAAATAATAAAATAAAATAAACTGAAACATAAATATTTTATTTGCCCACCTCCCGAATTTAAATGGGAGATTATAACATAATTAATTGATAGTATGTTGACGAGCCGTCCTAGGATTTGAGTAGAATAGGCTTCAAGTCCTTAGTGATGCTCCTTTCTACTCAAGTTGATCAACAAAACGTGAGGTGGTTGGCCACAACTAATTGACGCTCCGGTCGACTTCTCCTTCGTTGGAGACTAGCTCTTGTCTGATGATGTGTTTTGTTTTCATCCCTTTTAGGATAGTACAATAGAATTCACGAGAAAGTCGCTGCTCACATTTGACCGTTCCAACGCCCTGGGGTGTCGAGAATTTCATTACTTGGTGGTAGGTGGACGACACGACTCCAAGGCTATGGATGGTCGACCTTCCTAAGGTCCACTTGTAAAGTAGAGGAATACGCAACAATAAGAAATTCCACCAACGAAGTCACACAGTTAGAACCTTCTCTAAAGGTTATTACCAGGAGTTCAATGCTTCCTTAGGAGATGACCTGTCCACATCTGAACACGACTAAGGGCACTGGACTACTCCTTAGCCTATCTTTCCCTAGCTTAATGGCGCCAAATGCTGCTAAGGAGAATACGTTGGCAAAGCTACTACCATCCACTAGAATTTGGTATACCTTATTGGCTATGTTAAGGACCGCGACCAAGGCACTGTGATCAGGTTTATGAGTGAAACATCCTCCTTAGTAAATTAAATCTTAAGGTCTAGTTTGAGTACGCCAGTGGATTATACTTGTCAAGCTTTCGAGGCAATTGTAGCCTCTCTAGCCTTTGCCTTTCTTTTTTTTCTAGATTCTTCTCTAGTCAGACCACCAAATATCATCCTTATCTCTATGGGTAGAGAATCATTGTCGTGGGGAGCGAATAGGGTTGCGTACGAACTTATAGATTTTAAAAAATAATTCTAAGAATAACAAAAAATCAAATGGAGTTTAAATACATAAATTAAATAGTAGAGAGAGATGACAACATGAATTTTTATAGTGGTTCCGAAATCCCTACTCCACTCCCTCATTCTTGGGTATTTTATTGCGCCGGCTCTCTTACGGGTGAGAACCAAATTGATCGACCATCTTTTTTGTCCTAGGCTAAAGAGAAACCCCTTACCATTTTTATTTGTTCATAATCCAACCAATTGTGTTTTCTCACAGCCCAAGGTGTACCCACACCTTAATACTAAACCCAAAAATGTGAAATGAGCAATACAAAGAAAACACCTCACTGAAGTGAATTTGAAAATTTTGTACCAAGCTAAAAAGCTAAACTCTAATGTATCTCTCACAAAAAAATATTGGCAACTTTTTGTGTGGAGAGAATGAAAGTTTGAGAGCAAACTGATTTGAAGAGAGAAGAATGTTTGCTTAGATAATGGTGAAATTTGGTAGCTTTAAACAGAGTTTCGAAGATGAAATTTGGCCGTTGGATTTAGGTCAACAAATGATGGACGATGGAGATTAAAAGTAGAGATAAGGAAAAGAATAAAGAGAATTATGGAGATTTGGAGAAATTGGTAGAGATTGTGAAATTATGTGAAATTGAGAGAATTGTGGGAATTTGATTTGTTAAGATTGAAAGCGCCACGTGTCCTCACATGATCTGTCCACGTCATCCACCACGTTACCAAAATTGTTGATGCCACGTTACTGCCACATCATTTCCACGGTGGCATAATTTGACTATTAGATGCCACGTCACCTATCACATGTGCTTTTTTTCCCCAACTTGTTTTGACTACAAATTATCCACTTGAACTCTGATTTGAGTGATTCAAAATGCATTGAATTGGTATTTCCAAGTTCTACGCTATGGATACTTTGAAACACTAAAATGATAAGTAAATAAAGCTTGTTATCATCAAAACATTTGGTGCGATTGAAGCTCGTAAAGCTAACATGTGCTACTTAGAACATTGAAGACTATCCCTACAGACCTAAAAACGAGTCCTTATAGCATACTTTGTCCTCACTCATATGCTTTCTTGTAAATCAAATAGGAGAACGTCGAACCGAAGATTGATCCAAGCTAAGCACACTTAACTTTTGAACTTCTTATGATTGAGTCACCGAAAAGAAAGGTGTACCTTGTTAGTATAGGTAGTAGCTATCAATTTTTTAAATCCTTTCTTAACCATACTTCCATGATCTCAGGATGTCTCTTATTTAGATGTGATACTGGTTCATCAATGTACCTCTCCTCTCTACACAGGCGTCACATGTTATGACGTCATGACTTTTCAGGTTATTTTATTTTAAGATTCAATTTGTTCCTTTGGATTTCTCCTATCTGGATAATTTAAATTCTTCGATTTTCTTATTTTTGGAGTTCTAATTTTGGGTTTATAAGAACTTAAGTTTTATTTCGTTAGTTTAGATAAATTAAATTTTTGAATTTTGGAGCAGATTTTTAATTAGGGAAATTGCGGTGGGTAGCAAATCTTTTTTTATGTATTTAAAAAACATGTCACCTATCTTTTAAATTTTAAAATATAGCAAAAATTTCACTTGTATCAGTATTATATCAAATACTTATATAAGTAGTATATAAGTAGTATGTTAGATGCACATCACATACATGTTGCAAATATATCGGACAGTCATATCAGTAGTATATCAGATGCATATCACATATATATATATATCAGTAGTCATATATATTACATATATATATCATCTGAGTAAAGTTGCCATCTTAAAATTTGACCTCCGTTTTCTTTTTATAAAAAAAAGTACTATATTTGAAAAAACTAAATGTGGTTGCTATGTTATCCCTTTAAATTAAATCTTAATTCAAAGTCTTGAAGATTTAGTTTTCCATTTTGGATTTTATTCTTAGGTTTAAAACTTAAGTTAATCTCTTAAATTAATTTTCCAAATCTTTTTCAAAGTAGGATTTCTTTTTGAAAAATGATTAGGAAAATACAACCCAGATCCGACATTACTCGACGGCAGCAACAGACTGCCTCGACACTGTAGCTCTTCGACAATGAAGTGAACGATGCGTTTCTGATGCCAGATCCGTGACGATTCCTCTTTCAATGACCCACAAACACAACGACAGTAGCTATAGTGGCAACCCACGACGTGACTCTCTAGTGACCCTGATGCCTAGATCTACGATCCCTGCACCTAGCCCCGCGCACAGTGGCGATGATTTGCAGCAAACCCACTCCCACTCGGCATCAGACAAACAAGTTCGAGCCTTTTCGAACATAGTTCTACAGTGTCCGACTCCTTCGATATAGACTCACTCTTAACCCAAGTAGTTTCGTCGTGAGTTAGTAGGTAATGACTCTCCTAAACTTAGTTTCGATTTGATTAGAGTGTTTGAATTGGTTATAAACCCCATAATCATTTCTCTTTTGATTTTGGAACCTTTCGACGAAGCATAGGAGTGTTAGGACCCTATTTGTAAGTAGACCTGACTCGAGGGGATATGTATGGTTGTGTGAATCATTTGTTTTGTACTTGTGTGCCTATGGTTGTTGCTTGCTTGTATGCCTATGGTTATTGTTATTATATAAATCTTAATATTGACATAATTGTTGATGAACTATTGGAAATACACATTTGTTGTGTCGTAAAGTGTATCATGAGTTAGTAGCCATGTTGGATGTTATCTTGGTTGGCTATTGTCGCGTATCCACAACCAATGTGAGAACAAGTGCAAGTATAACTATAATGCTCGATTGTAGTATAAAACAAGGTCAAATTCTAAAAGGACTGAGTATACAACTTAAAGGTGTTCAAAGATACCAAAAATGCAAATAAAAGATAATCGATGTTTGTATAACTAAAGTAAGTAAAATGCTATAGAAATGCATAAAGAAATTCTAAGAAAGAAAGTACTGTAATAACAGATGTTGGGGCACATGAAAGTAGAGAAATAGTTAAGAATAAGAAATGAATCAGAGGGAATCGCTAGGAATGATCTCGTTTACTCTCAGATAATGTTCTAGCATAATTGAAATGCTGACTATCCTAACCGACATGGTTCCCTCTTGAGATACATAAAAATGCTCATTCCCAACTCATGTGTTAAACAAACAAGCTTCAGGAATAGCTATAGGCACGATACGTTAAGTCTTATTCCTAAGTAGTCACCATTCTACTTTAAAAGGGGAATCTAGCACAATAGAATTTATCAAACATCAAATGTACTTTCCCAAGTCACAAGAGAGCTAACAAACGTAACATGAAAGCCAAACACATTCAGTAAGATGGAAACATCAAAACAACCGTATTAAATCAACAGTACGATATCCTAAAACATCATTGTTTGATAGCTATAGTAGCTTGAGTAGCAACCCAAAAACCTCCAGCGCAGTAGAAAACGAAGGTTCCAGTGTCTAATCGACAGCTTCTTCCTCGAAATAGGTGCTGCTCTCCTTGGCTTCAGCATTGTGTTTGGAGTATTGTCCTCTCTAGGGATTCATAATAACCCCTATCTTGTTGGTTTTATAGCTCCCAAAAAATTAAAGTAAAACCTGATAAAACGTGCGTAGTACGGACAGTAGTAAAAATCCCGCGTCAAACTTATTACTGCACTGCCTTGAGATGCTAACTCTAGCATAGCAACTTTGGAGAAGCTACAACATTTCTACAACAATCTTCAGCAGCACTTTGACACAACATCTTCAAATCTGCAAGAATATTCCAAAATAGCAGGGATTCAACTAGAACTTGTACAACTTTGAAACATTTAGAATTTTATACAACATAAATAAATTATTCACACAATGCCTCACTTTACATGTCAATTGGACAAGGACCCTTACATTAAATCACAAATTTACCCCTTTCAACCGTGAGCGGGCGGGGGGCTCACACAAGTAAGTGAAGGACCCCTGTAGGGCCAATAGAAAAACTCTCTTTTAGAGAGTTATTAGCTATCCTGACTTTGTTGTTGTGTTCTAGTTGGAATGAGATTATGAAATTTTTGATTAATTGTTCTGGTGCTATAATTGGCTATGTTTAAAGCATTATGGCTATGTGTTTATGATAAGAGCATGATGAATTCCTTGTGGAGCTTATATGTTTCGTGTATATTGCATGCTGAAATATTGTGTGGAGGTTGATGCATGGGTCATGGCTTAGAAAGGATACAATAAGACTCTAGTGAGAGTTTTGGATTTTGTTATGAAGTTAATGGGTGAGTAACAAGACTAGAGGGCTGATATGTCACTATTCGGTGCCAATACGAAGTTTTGATATATATGAGTGTCGAGGCCACGAGTATAAAAGGTCGAGGGTCGGCATGATGAATATATTTTGGTAGGCAAGTATTGAGGCCTTAAGTTAGAAACGGTCAAGGGCCAATACGTTGCAAAGTCGTAGAGATCTTGGGTACTAAAGGTCAATGGTCGATTCAACAGTTTGGGGCCTTGAGTAAATGGTCAAGGGTTGAATGCCAAACGCCATAGAGAAGTGTCGAGGTCTTGGGTACAAAAGGTCAAGGGTCGTTACGACTCTAGAAGTAAGTCTTGGAGTAGGAAAGAGTAGAGATAGTTAGAGAACTCTAATGAGTTTTTGTGATGTGAAGCTTGGGCTTGACATGTAGATTACAATGATTGATATATTATTAATTGAATTGATTATAATCATGTTGTGTTGATGAACATGATGTATTATTGTTATGTAAGCATTATATTTGTCCGTGACCCTTCAGGTAAGGGGCTGCTTACTGAGTACTATGGTTGTACTCACCTCCATTTTTTCCCTCTAGATTTTGCATGTAACGAAGTATAGCATGAGCATGGTGATAATGTGGAGGAGGCTTGATTGGAATGACCATTTTGCTGGGTCATTTAGAACTTTAGTTCTAGTTAATTGTTTTCAAAGAGAAGTTAGGTTTTTCTTTTTTTGTTGCTAGTATTATTGGATTCTTGTCATAGGCAAATCTTTTTGTTTAGCCTGAGTTGATGGTAGAGATTAAATTTTTTTAGATAATTCTTTTTTAAAGTTGGGAGCTATATAGTTTTTGTTATATTATGACTTCAAAAGCTGAGTTCGTGTTAGTTGTTAAATTGTTGGATTGAGACTTATTGAAGTTTATAAATATTATTTGCTGAAAAGTCTTTAGTAGAGTAGTGACTTTCTCTTGTATGATTGGGACTTTACAGTTGGTTAATTTCTTAGGCTTGGTTGTTTTTATATATGTCACTAGAGTATGGGTTGAGTCCTCATATCAGCGTAGCGTAGTGGAAGCATAGTGGAGTTTATTATTCTTTTGGATTGTATGTGTGATTGGGTTTAGTAATGGTCCCCGTTTGGGATATTGAAAATGTTGGGCATTACAGTTGGTATCAGAGAAGTGTTGTTCATGTAACTGATCTAGAAACTCGATCGTTTAGTGTTTATGGTCTTTCTTGGTCTCCTCTCTATCACTAGGTACACATACTTATACGTGACTTGCTTGTTTTTGTTAATAGTTACCTTGATGTTGTGAGTTAATAAGGATATGATGCTCTGTTAGTTAATTAGACAGATATGTGCTTTTAACTTTGTGAATGTTTTATGTTAGAATTCTTAGGTTATCACCTTTGATTAAGGGCCAGTACCTTTAGTCCTAGGTGGTTAGTAACTAAGTTAAGTAATCTGAGTATACTTCTTACCGTCGCACCTCATAGAGTTAGAAGTCTATCAAGCACGCTAATTATTCCTGAGGTTAATGCATAACAACATATGGAGCTTTCTATTTCTTCAAGCATGCCTCAAGGGTCATTCTCAATAGAAGGTTTGCTAGCATTGATCACTATGACTCATCAAGGCGGCACCCAACCTCACATCAATAATCAATCTGTCGCTCTCTACAACATGCACAATTTAGCAAGGACACGAAGATAGAGTTTGTACAAGTTTCATAAGGAAGCATGACAATGGTATAGTATGGAAGGAGATTTTTTAGGCTGTCAAACTTTACTCCAGACTTTCTTTCTACAGAAGCTCATAAGAGAAAGCGCTTCATCAAGGGTCTTCGTGGAGAAATTAGAGGATCAATTACAATTATGAGACCAACCACTTACACTATAACTCTCCGGAGTGCCTAATATTAGGTGAGAGTGTTCCATAGAGCAATAAAATTGACCAAGAGATATGTACCTCCAATGGACTTAAAAGGAAGTTTTCTTCGTCTTCCAACCAACCTTATAGGGCTCCTCAATGGCAGACACATATGCAACACACTCCTTCTTTGTGCCGCTATTGTTAGAAACATTATACTTGGCTATGTTGGAAGCAAAATAAAATATGTTTTGAGTGCAAGAAGGTGGCTCACTATGTTAGAGACGACTCAATGACTGGTCCCAGAATTTGAAGGATAACCAAAAAGGCAACATTGTCCCGTGGAAGAAACAGATGTTGTTGCTACAGGTACTCATACCTAAAATATGCTTGTTTTAACTAAGTCATTTCTTCAAAGTATCACTATTGGAATTATTCTAATTTTTATTATTCAAGCTTTTTGTGTTATTTGACCCGAGGTTGAGTCATTACCATGTTTTCCCTCTTTTTTTGTTTGGTGAGCAAGAATTAAGTTAAAAAAATTAGGTTCTTCATGGTAGGTGTTCACACCGTCAGGCTCCGTGTTAATTATATGTTAAATAGTGAAAGTGGAAAGTTCTTGATACGCGACAACCCAAGTGTATTGAACTACTCGAGCCACAAGCCACTTGAATCCAATCGTATAAGTAGTTCAACCTGAAAGACTAAAGGTTAGATGAATTATCTTTGCAGTCGTTACCTTGAGTAGACAGAATACTCACTATGCTTGAAGCTGAAAACACTCCACGAGTTTGATGACCAATCAAACAAGAATGCTCCGAGGGGAGAAAATATGAAATCCTAATTTCAACCACACAAAAGAAATCAATATTGGGGAGGTGGGCAAGTTTGCACACGGCAATGAGAGAAACACTCTACTCGATTTTATTGATTATAAAACTCCAACTTGTTTTGAAAATAAGAGAAACACGCCTAAATATAGGCTAAAATCCATGACCTTTACAAGGAAATAGCAAAATTAAAATAATAAAGATTAAAATGATCATTTCCTATAATTGAAAATCTTGCCTAAAATTGAAAACCAAATAAAATAAAACAAAGGATATTTCGTCAATTGTTCTTGGAACAAATTAGGAAAATATATCCTATAATGTTCCAAGAGTGGACGGCAAGGAACATAGGTTTGGCGCCACGGGTGGGCGCCAAAGAGGTGGCGGGAGCAATCCACGGGGCCACCCATAAAGGCTGGCGGAGTGGCGTGTGCAAAAGACTGGCGCTAGGCTGGTGCGCGCCCGAACATGGGCGGCGGCATGCGCGCTGTTTAGGGAAGAGAATACCCTGGACACGTGGAGGACCCCTATTGGTGCTCCAAGATGACTCATGAGTCATGCCCAGCTCGGACGGCCGAGATCACCACCACTAGCGTTGACAGATGCTAAGTATGAGGGCCGAGGTGAACCTGGCCGAGGTCCGACCTACCGGGAAGCTCGGTGGGGGCCGATGTGAGCTACTGTCAGCAGCGTGATTATCGGGTATAACCGTCGATCCCGAGATTACCGGGTGTAACCGACGGTCCCGAGATTACCGGGTGTAACCGTCGCGAGATTAGCGGGACTACCACCCATAAGTAGAGGACTTCACTCCACGATCAGGTACGATGATTTCTGACCTCGAACTAAACTGGGAATCTGACCTATACTGACTTGATCGTCGGAGTGCTCACCTTTTTGTGCAGGTCCGCCCAAGTATTCAGATTGGTCCGGAGGCCGAGTTCGAGCTGCAATCTGAAATACACTGTTGTGCATATCCTTGCATAAACATTTGG
>NW_019104800.1:77493-91960 GCF_001995035.1 Momordica charantia | reverse complement strand
AATAATAATAATAATAATAATATTAAACTCCCCTGCAAAATTGCAGGGGAGTGGGAGGTGTTGTGACGTGGGGAAGACGTGGGGAGTTACCCCACGTCACCCTTCTTCTTCTTCTCCAAGTGTTGGAGAAGGTGAAGAAGTTTTTACAGAACAGAGAAAAAAAAAGTTCTCCCATCATTTTCTCTCAAAGCGCTCTCAATCTCTCCCTCTCGATCCAAAGGATTGCTCCCACCAGCACGATCCCGAGACCCAAGATGATAGCGAGGAAGACATAGTGGTGGTGTTCGAGGGAAACTTGTTGAAGAAACGTTCTTCAAAGGTAAAGTTTCCTCTGTATTTTCCTTCTTTCAATTTTGGTTTTGTATCCCGAAAATCAGCAATGAAGATCCGCTTCCGCTCCAGGATTCTAATCCCTTCAAAATGTATACACTATATATTAAATATATAATGTATATCAAATATATATTGTTCCAGTTACATTAAATTATCTTGAATCTTAGTTTATTGAAATACGAGTAATGCAAAGAAGTAATAAAATAAGTTTTATTAATAATAAATAATAAGTTTACAAATTACAAACTCACCAGCTCAAGGCACTAAATCCAACAATCTCCCACTTGTTCTAAACCGAGTGGGATGTACAATAAACTAGGCCATACAATATACCCAATGGCATCTACCACTTGCCCTAGACTAAATGGTACATGTCTCGTAGACCTAGATTCTCTAGGTGACCCTTGAACACTTTAGCAGTGAGGGCCTTTCTAAGCAAATCAACAATATTATTGTGCTCCAAAGCAATCTTCGTGACGATCATATCTCCTCGTTGCACAATCTCCCTTATCAGGTGATATTTTTTCTCTACGTGTTTGCCTCTTTTTTGACTTCGAGGTTCATTTAGTTGGCCACTGCACCAATATTGTTGCAATATAGTGTAATTTACAGGGACATGTTTGGAACGACTTCCAAGTCTGTCAGGAACTTCCAAAGTCAGAGAACTTAGAGCAGCTTTGCAACCATCTACATACTCAACTTTCATAGTAGAATCAGCAATACACCCTTGCTTAACACTCCGCCACACTACAGCTCCTCCATTAAGAGTGAACATTGATCCTGAAGTGGATTTCTGAGAATCCTTGTCAGTTTGAAAATCAGAGTCAGTGTACCCAGTGAGATCAAATCCTTAATGTCATATACAAGCATGTAGTTCTTCGTTCTCCGAAGATACTTGAGGATTTTTTTTTGCTATAGTTCAATGTGTAGGTCCTGGATTGGACTGATATTGACTGGCAATCCCTAATGCATAGCATATGTCAGGCCAAGTACAGAGCATGACATACATAAGACTGCCCACAGCTAACAAATAGGAAATACATCTCATATTCTCAACCTCTTGAGGTATCTTAGGACACTGTTCCTTAGACAACATAATCCAATGCCTGAAAGGCAGTAGGCTTTTCTTGGAATTCTTTATAGAATATCTTATTAGTATTTATTCAATATACGATGCTTGAGACATAGCTAGAGCTTTATTCTTGCGATTCCTAAAGATCTGAATCCCAAGAACAAATTGTGCTTCTCCAAAATCTTTCATTTGGAATTATGTTGCCAGTTAGTTTTTAATGTCAGTGAGAAAACCTACATTATTTCCAATGAGTAGGATGTCATCAACGTATAAAACTAGGAAAGCTACAGTACTGTTGACGACCTTCTTGTAAATACAAGAGTTTTGGTCAACGCCATAAGATTTGACCGCAGTGTCAAACCTTATGTTCCAGGATCTCGAAGCTTTTCCAATCCATAAATGGATATCTTAAGCTTGCAAACTTTTTGCTCTTGACCTTGTTCTATGAATCCTTCTGTTTGAGCCATGTAAATGCTCTCATCAAGATAGTCATTCAAAAAAGCTTTCTTGACGTCCATTTGGCATATCTCATAGTCATAATATGTGGCAATGGCTAAGAGAATGCGGATAGACTTCAATATGGCAACAGGGGAGAAAGTTCTTCATCATCAACTCCCTCCTGCTAGGTATAACACTTTGCCACGAGTTTAGCCTTAAAGGCCTAAACCTTTCCATCGACATCTCTCTTCCGCTTGTATATCCATTTGCAACCTATAGGTTTGACACCATAAGGTTGATCCACAAGCTCCTAGATGAAATTAGAGTCCATAGACTCCATTTTTTGATCCATAGCTTTGACTCATTCATCTTTGTCAACATCTTTCATTGCCCTATTTAAAAGACAACGAGTCTTCAACGGCATCATCAGGTATGACGACCTGAGATTCTTTTAATCCCATGTAACGGTCAGTCTGAGTTACAACTCTCCCACTACGTCGAGACCCTCTCAAATCTTGTGAAGTTTGATGTTGGCTCGATGTACTGGCTCCGTCAATAAGCCTTGTTGATAGTCCAACAATATCAGCAACTCTTGCTGTCGTACTGATAGCTTCATTTTATATTTCATTTAATACCATTTTACTATGTGGTTTATGATCTCTTACGTGGTCTTCTTCTAGGAAAGTAGTGTTTGTCGATACAAATATTTTATTTTCCTTAGAATCGAAGAAGTAACCACCTCTCGTTTTTTTTTGGGAAAACCTACAAATAGGCATAGTTTTGAACATGGTTCTAATTTCTTTGAGTTTGTCACAAGCACATGTGCTGGACATCCCCAAACTCTTAAGTGTCTTAAACTAGGTTTACGACCTCTCTAAAGTTCAAACAGTGTTTCAGAAACACTCTTTGATGGAACATTGTTTAGGATATAAACTGCAGTCTTCACTGCATAACCCCAGAATGAGTTAGGCAATTGAACATAGCTCATCATTGACCAAACCATGTCAAACACGGTTCTGTTTCTCCTTTCTAACACACCATTTTGTTGTTGTGTACCGGGTGTTGAAAGTTGGAAAGTGATTTTGTGTTCTATCATATAGTCTTGGAATGTTAAGTCCATTTACTCACCACCACGATCTGATCGAAGTGTTTTAATGGACCTACCTAATGAATTTTCAACTTTAGTCTTATACTCTTTGATCTTTTCAACTGCTTTAGACTTATATTGCATCAGGTAAAAATACCCGAATCTTGAATAATCATCTATGAAAGAGCTGAAATATTCATACCCACCTCGACCTCGAACATTCATCGAACCACAAAGGTTTGAATGTACAAGTTATAAGGGTTCAATTGGCTCTATAATCCTTTGCTGTAAGGGGCCTTTTAATCATTTACCCTCAAGGAATGATTCAGATAATGGTAATGAGTTGTCGTCTAACTCAATTAGAAGACCGCTCTTAACCAGTTTCTCAATCTTTTTGTGATTAATGTGGCAAAGACTGATGTGCCAAAGATATGGGCATTTTCTTTAAGAGAAATTATTTGCCTTTTGGAATATGTTGTTGCAGTTTTAAACAATCCAGTGTTTAAATTTTTTTTAGTTAAAGCTGGTCTTAGTACTTACAAGTTATTTTTTAATTTTGCTCAACAAATTTCAACATATTTTCTTATAATAAACGCTTCATTAGAAAGAAAAGACATTGACATGAATTGTTCAAGTAAGCAAGCAACATAAATTAAATTCATCTTCATTTGAGGGAAAATGTACACATTATCTACTAACATGTATCTATGCTTGCTAAAAAATAACTTGACGGTGCCCACCGCAACAACATTGACGATCTTCTCGGTTCCAACTCTGAGAGACATCTCTTTGACCTCGCTCATTGACGCCCCCCGAAGGGTAGGACATAGCACTGATCACATGCAAACACCTCTCGAAGGGAGGATACTCCTAGGGCACCACGAGACCGAGTATGAAACCCTTGCTTTGCAAACTAATGAAGGAGACTGTGGGAAGTGTTGTCACACGACCTTTTCCCACTTACTTTAAATACTTTCTCCTTTCACATTGATATTGATCCATGCAAACATCTTGCGAAGAGAGGATGCTTTTAAGGCACCATAAGGCCAAGCATGAATCTCACAGTGTGAACTTCACGGAGAGCATGAGGGAAAAGAGTATATATTATACATACCTCGTATATGAAACATACTAGTATGTTATATACATACAGTGATCCTCCCACTAAGTATTTATAACTTAGGGTTTACTATTTAAGAAAAACCGGCTAAAACATTTTTCCTTAAATAAAATTATTTGCCCTATACAAATTGTTTATATTTGATAGTTTTACATAATGTTTTTAGTTTATTAAACGATGTAATAAACTAACACATTATTACATGCTTTTATAAAATATTGACCAATTCAACCCCGAGGTTGATTCTCAAGTAGAGGTGTTCTCTAAACGGTGAACTTAAATATCTCAAGCTAGACAGAACCTTGCTAAGACAAGATTCCCTTATAGACAATATTATATATATATATATATATATATATATATATATATATCTATTTATTTTAAGAAAAAAACTCTAATCTTATTAGGAGAAAGAATAAGGTTTAATTAATTAATTTTAAAACTCATTTTAAAACAAATTAATTAATCCTAAACATGCAACAATAAGCTTTAAACATACATATAACAATTATACATATAATTAAACTTATAGGCATGCATCAAATGACATTCATAAATATAACAATTATATTTACTAAATAATGTCATGCTCAATGCAACTCATTTTTCCATTAATTAACATAACAATTATATTAATTACAAGAAAAAATACATCATGCTTCATATAACATTTATATTAATACAATGCATGATCATGCTTTAACCTATGGTGAGATTTTAATCTAAATGGCATACTTTGTGCATCACACATTTAATTAAACATACATTCATAATGCATAATAATTAAATAGCAAAATAGGACATAATTTTGGCATCCTAAGAAAGCAAAATTTAAAAAAAAGAACGCCCGAAATAGCTCAAACCCGCAAACCAACGCCTCGAAACCACAAGGGAAAGTGTCGCGGTGCCACAGCGCTGCTGCAGCATACTTCAGCACACAAGGCACCATGGCGCTGCACAGCGTCGCAGCGTCCGGCACTGCTGCATAGCACCTTGGCGTTGCCGTCGCAGAACTTCGTCATCTTTTCCGCCGCTTTCTGGAAAACAAATATCTAATTCATCCCCTTGAACACCTTTTGCTTGACCCAGACTTACAAACTCAATACATAAACAAATGCCTAAAACAACAGGCCCTTGCATGATCAAAATCAAGCAAAATTGCAATTCTAAACACCTAGATTAAAAATGCCCAATTTGCAAATCCACATGCATAATGTAGTGAAAAACCCACCAAAATTTGTGTAAATTTCAATAGAAAATTAAGAACGAAAAACCGTGCTCTGATACCAATAGAAGGGATTTGAATCCCAGAGCAAAAGCAGTAGAATGAATTCTTGAATTTCTTTTGAAATTGAAAACAGAGAAAGAATATAAAACACGGATGAATGTTGGATTTTACCTTTGAAGACTCTTTTACGTGTAAACCCAATGAGACAACACTAATTGATCTTCCTCACTAAGTCTCTCGTTCGAGAATCCGGATTGTGGGATGCAATTGCAAGTGATTGAGAGAGTAAGAGAGTTTAGATATTTTTAGTCTCACCTGTAGGGTTTAGCTTAGTGTTATATTTATAGAGGGATAATCCTAAGACCATCAGGATATCTTATCATTTTGGATATATATAGGATATCTTATGCTGAATATAGGGGAAATCTCATGACGATTAGGATATCTTATCCTTTTAGATATAAGATATCTTCTCCTGAATCTAAGGGAAATCCCAAGATCATCAGGATATCTTCCTCTTTTGAATTCTTAAAGGGAATTCAAAATGTAGAAAATAGAGATTTTTCCCATCTATAACATTAGCCCCACTTTAAAAAAAATATATAGTATTAACATTTTGAATCTTTATAAAAAATTAACATATATTTATATAATGTATCAATATACATTATATACATTGCCTTGTATAATTTGAACATATCAAATTATTTCATAATACTTGATCCTCGTTTTACCTGTTGTGAGCTATCAAGGCGACCTAATGGATCTACAGATCAGAAGCTCTAACGATGCAAGATTAATCAGTCAAACTCATTAACAAAGTTAATCAAGATTCGTTAACTGTGGGTTACTCCGCTAAAGAACTGTAGCTGAACTATTATTATCACTGCAAAATATTTTCGTGTCCATCGATGTACGTCCATTAACGGCAAGTCAATCCTTCACGAGTACTCATAACTCTAGCTAGGTCAAATTAGCGTTTTACGCTTGAGTTACATCTTGCTCCTTTCGGGTCAGCGAGAGGGTGGGGCCTCGTGTTCAAGTGCCGGAGTCAACATGTAAGGGAACACTCGTCTACTTCCCTAAAGTCGGGAAGGATTGAGTTCAATCTTGCGTAATGATGTTTCCAACTCCTCATTCGGTCTCGTCCCCAAAATGATAGGATTATTAAGTCGGTAACCCGGGCCACTCTCACCCATAAAAATCAAAAGACGATCTCTTATAGGCAGGAGTTCATAACTCGCTCAGGATTAAGATCGAGTTACCTGGTCATCCTATGAGGTAACAATCTATTAACTAATGGTGCAAGAGCCAATAATTAATTATTTCGCGGTCTGGTCTTATACAAACTCATAGTATAGGATACCTCTACTCACATGTCTCTACATGAACAACCAAGATAACGTCATCTGTAACTATTACAAAGCGGGCCCGATCCATAATGTTACTAGGATGTCCCCAAGGGATAACTTGGGTGACTTGGGGCCTCAAGGAATATCCTTAAGGTGTTGGGTTCAAGTCACATGGAACACAACTCCACCAAGCAATGACCCCTTGCATATGTAACGGGTACGGGGAGAGTGCGCATACCCCCAAGGTATAGAGGCATAAAAGGCCAAAAGGCCGCCGACTCCGGGTTATCGAAAAAAATAATGTTACTAGGATGAGATACCCAACCGGATCCATATACTATAGACCATTTAGGTTAATAGTAGAATATTATCCAGTTTTATATTGAAAATATACTCTATATATATTGTATATCAAATATATACACTATATAATGAATATCTACTGTATATCAAATATATATTATTCTAGTTACATTAAATGACCTTAGATTTTAGTTTATTGAAATACGAGTAATGCGAAGAAATAATAAAATAACTTTCATTAATAATAAATAAACTGTTTACAAATTATAAACTCACGAGCTCAGGGCACTAAACCCAACAGTTGTTTGTTGTCCCCTATGCTTAACCGATTGAACATGCCCCTGCATGCTCTAGCCTTGTCGTTGTCGCTCAAATTGAGCCATTCTTAAGGATTTGAGAATCGGTTATGAACTCTTCAACGCCTTCAATCGTTGCGGCTTTGCCCTTGATCGGTTCTGGTTCACAGATGAACGATGGTGGATCTTGCTCGATCTTGGAATGACCTCACCCACCTACTAGTTGGATCTGGTAATTCATGGCCTCTATTAATAAGGCTAAGGTCTGATTCATCCCTTCCAACTTATCTTCGGACACGACAAACTTGTCTTTTGCCTTACCTAACTTTGGAATAGGTCAATTTAATTCTATTGGTGAAGGTGCCTCAAGGCGTGGTATGCTTTGATTCTAGGTTGCAACCGTCTTGGACGTTGCTCACTATTTTATCTTTCCGTTTTCGAGATGCCCTCAACGGTTACTTCCGCTCTTGTTCATGTTGAATGTTGGTCAATGTGTAAAGATATTGGGTTGAGCACTAGTTATGTCTCTCCCAAAGGAGGGCGTCAAATGTTGATGCAGGAATTTTGTTCCAATCTACAGCATCATTAGCTCCAGCGAATACCTGCACACAAAGAGAATTGCACACTTGTGTGGTGCTAAGCTCAATACACTCTGATGCCTAAGTTAGCCAAAGATTTCGTTGAGAGTAGCAATAGTAGAGTTGTAAGGGCGTACCTCATGCCAAGGATTTCTCTTCCTATTTGTAGATGGAGCATTATTGGGTTGGTTGAGGTGGATTGGTTCGATCGGATCTGGGTTGGCTCCAATGTGGTCAAGCCTAGGTGGTTTAATCTGGCTAGCTTGACACGCATGTTGCTTCCTTAACCTCAGTTTATATGAAAATTGACATACATGTTGGTTTAATCTGGCTAGCTTGACACACATGTTGCTTCCTTAACTGGATAATATCACCCGTAACACGTAGTAAGAACAATCAAACTTTAAAGGACTACACATAGGTAGTTAGGAAAATTAATCAATCATTGTGATTGACTTTTGCTATTTTTTCACATTCCAAGAATACTCCAACAGTATTACGAGTAAATGGAGCAAGGAATAAATTTGGTAAGTTTAGGGAGTAAATTGAATAAACAAAGTTTTATGAAATAATTTGTAATTTAGCAACATTTGTTTTGTAAAGATTTATGGTAATGGTCATACAAAAGCTATCGAAGTTCCCACATTCACATTTGTTTGAACCTAACAAACCTATCATGTAAGACGTGTAAGTTTAGTTTTCTTGTCTTAATTTTATATAAAACTAATAAATCATGTTAAAGCCCTCCCTCTCATTTGAGTGCTCAAAAGTTGAACAACTCAGTTGAACTTTCATTCACTTCCCCTTGTGAGAGCATTCACTTCGTTCTTGAAAGATTTAGTGTTGTCTTGGTCCATTTATCTTAGAGGACAAATCCTAACCACCCCTCATTTGTACTAAAGTGGGTGAAGCATGTATCTTACGACATACTTTAAATCCATCAGGTTGTCCCACATACTAGTGTGTGGTGATGTGGTAGCATGAATATGCGTATTACTTGTGATCACAAACTTTGTGAACACAATGTTTGCACAAGTATACACATATACCTCACCCAAGTAATAAGGGAAAGTATTTAAGACATTGTACCCACATATTTGCATTGACATTCTTTCAAATTAAGACTAATGATTAACAACCAACATAACCAATTTATTATTAATATTTTTCCACAAACATCTTCTTCCTCGAGCTTTCGATTACTTGAGCATAGAAATCTAGAATCAATGTGGTACTTTATCGAATTCACTCCGATGCTTAAGTTATAACTCAAGTTGGAAGCATATGGGTATATAACAAATAGAATAGAAGGATAGTCATCTCAATATCGAGAGTGTGTTTGGAGTGTATGCTGAATTCACACCAGGAGTTCTGTAGGAAAATATCGAGAGAAAGGAGGGCTCTCCTCTTTATACGCGAAGCAATGGTGGATGAAGTGGAGTAGGGTGTGGAGAACCAATCAGTGGAATATACCCAGACATTTCGTTCAGGTTTCCTACCATCGCAGAGTGGTGTGGTGACATATGGGATACGCCCCTACACTGTGCCAAAGGTCTGTAGGGTGAGTTTTTGTGTACCTTTAACTGCGATGGGGAGTCCACACGATGCACTCAACATTTCTCTTTCTAATTCGCTCGGCATCGCCCTTCCAATTTTCTTAGTGCTATTTTTATGCACTCTTGCCCACCTACTTTGCAAGTGGTAGAGGTCCGATTGTATTCTCATGGGCATGTCTATGTGACGCGTCATGACTTTCCTCCCACGATTATTTTAGTTGTTTTTAAGGGATTGAATAAGATAAGTGAAAGGAAGTAAATTATTTGATTGATAGCAAGAGAAGTTAGTGCCGAATATAAACTAGGCTGGCTAGGATATCCCTTTATGTTCACCTTAACTTTGTGCCTACCATATCTTCACAAAATCAATCTTGATTAAACGTAGATATCCTATCATCATTCAATGAACCTTTTAAGTATGTTTCTCCTTGAATCAAAATCTAAACTTTTCAAAAATTTGGGGTGAGCTTCTTGTTCGTTCTCTTACTAATGAATAAAATATAACACAATGATACACTAATAGTCGATTGTAGCACTAAAGAAGGTCGTCTCCTCAGGGAATTTAGCTTATAATAAGTGGTTAATAATTTTGAAATACCAAAAAGAATATAATAAAATAACATGTCATAAGGGGTGTTTGTTCAAGTAAGGGAAAATAGAAAATCGTAAGAACAACAGTAGAGCATAATCAGTTTGAAGTACTCCTGAAACTTCCACCACAAATACCAAAACAAAAGGGGTTTTCGAATGATTTAAGGATTCGAGAAGACGAATTCCACAAACTGCTTTTTGTCGCTCGCTACTTCAAAACACTCTTAGAACTCTCAATGCCCAGATTCTCACGGCTCTCTCCCGAGTTACCCAGTAAATGCTTTAACCCAACTCCCGTTGTGGTTAGAACAAGCTATAAAACAGTCTAAAGACGTTATAGAGTGAACCCCATCCATGGGTGTTCACTGCTCTGTTTTAGAAAGAACGCAGAAAACTATAGCTAACAGAAGTAGATCCACGCACAGTGGCTCTCCCGAGCCTTAAGTGAGTATGCACGCTAAACCCATAGGCCGCACAAGTTTAAAGAGATATAGATAATGAAAGGCACACTTCTGTTAAATCAAAGCTTTATGACATTCAAAAGTAGCAACAACGTATTACAAAAAGTTTCCAACCCCTCCCCAAAGGAAGGGGGTAAGTTCATAGTGGGGAAAAGAAAATAGAATGAAAAGATAGAAGAATAATCAATCACCAAAGGTAACACAAAGAAAATCAAAAGCTTTCTCATGTCCCTTCTCTCCCTTCTTCGATGAAAAACCACGTCAATTAGGGAACATTCCCTAAAATTGATGCTTCTAGAAGAAAACAAACGGTCTGTCTCCCCCATTTTCGACCTGGGTGTCTTTTGCCTTAAATACCAGGCCTTTAATTTAGGGCACCCATGGAACCCCCACACCCTTGTGGCGACGATTACGGCTGTAAGGACGTTTTCGGTGTGTTATGCTGCTGTAAAAAATGCAAACAGCTTGTTTTCTTAGTATTTGGCGATTACCCATTTCCGTTTGAGGCTCAATTCACGCTACCCACAGCTATCTGCACTAGATCTAAGTTGCCTACTCCTAAACGAAGTCGATTTCGTGGTAAACGAACTTTCGAATTCCTTTAGAATGGTTTTCCATGGCTGAAAGTTGATAATGACTTGCTGTTTTTTTTCATTCTATTTGTATAGGTGCTGAAAACGATGCAAGAACTAGGAACGTGGAAGTGTGTAAGTAGTACTAGGGGCTGGTGTGTGTGTTTTGTGGGCTGTTGGAAATGTTTTGGCGATTAGTTTTGTTTATCATGTATCTCATGTATTTATGATTATCGGAAGTGTTAGTTATGGTGATTAAACGCATGATCTGAAGTTGGTCGTTTGTACTAGCGTTATGTTGCTGGAGATATTGGTTGAATTTGTGTAATGTTTTAAGTGCTAAATGTGCGTAATAGTACCTGTTGGGAAAGATGTGGTTTAAAACCTTTGAGAGTTGTGGTTATTTCGTTACATTATAAAAAGCATGTTGAAGTTGTCTGCTGAGGTTTGATTTGAGCAAAGTTCGCTGTCTATTTTGTAAGTAGCTTTTACTTGAGGGGGTGATTGTTCTTCGAAGCATGAGTTGCTTGTTTTTTGTGTGTGTGCAACGATTCGAGTTTTTTTATAATGCCATTGGCCTATTCGATGATGAGCTGTGGAATATATAGGTTGAATCTTGCATGTGAATAGGTTAGATGTAGTACTGTTGTGTGAAACTGTTGGATGTAATTCTGAACTGAGTTGGTTATGTTGTAGTTGGGCGTGTTCTTAAAAGTTTTATAAATTATTCTGTGGGAAGTCTGTTATGTAAAGCATGCTGAAAGGTTATTTGTTGAAGCTTTTGTGTTCTCTATTTTGTGAGCAGGTTAGTTGTTGTTAGAGTATGTGTTATTTAGGTCCATGATGCATTAAAATCATATTGGATGATTTGTTGTGGATAGATGTTGCAATTAGTTGAATAGGGAGTTGGTACTAGAACCTTGTTGGAGGCTAGAAATGATATGTGGAGTTTGGATGTTATGAGAGGGGAACCAGTGAGTGTCAGGGCCCCGGGTACAAATGTCAGGGGCTGATGCGGCATTATTAGGTGTCAAGGCTCCGGGTACAAAGGTCGGGGATCGATATACCAGTCTCAGTACGGATGAATGTCGAGGCCCCGGTAACAAAGGTCGGGGGCCGACATGAAGGGACAAATCATTGGACAGGCATGGCTAGTTGGGTGTCGAGGCTCCGGGTACAAAGGTCAGGGGTCGACGCGCCAACTTGGTTAAGATGGGTTTCGAGGCTCCAGGTGCAAAAGTTGAAGATCGATACACCAGTTTTGGTAGAGATGAAAGTCGAAGACTTGGGTACAAAGGTCAAAGGTCGAACGCCAAGTTTATATGGAGGAGTGTTGGGACCTTGGTACAAAGGTCAAGGACCGACACAAAGCGGAGAATGAGATATGGAAAATTAAGGTGGTGACGAGGGTTAGGAATTGCTGTTGTCAGGAGTTATCGGGCTAGGAGGTGTGAGTGGTGTTATTCGGAATGTTTGACGTGTGTCGTCAACCTTATATCTTGCTGACTATCTGGATTGTTAGTTTAATATATATATATATCGTATTGCATATTGTATGTTTGGCATGCTGGTGGTGTGTAGTTAGTGAGGGCTACTTACAGAGTATTTTATATACTCACCCCACCTTTGCAATTATTGTTTTTCAGGTAAGAATCTGAGTTACAACCATGATGGTGGCATGGGGAAGGCCCGACTGAGGAAGGACCACTAGGCTGCATTGCACTTATTTTCTTTTTCTGTTAGGATAGTCGTATTTCCTTTTTACTTATGGATGTACTAGTTTGGTGATGTTTAAGGATGGCTTGTTGGGTGTTGTCTGATAGGTCTGAACATTTTTAGCTCCTCGAGTGGATGTTATCTTTGTGCACTTAGATTTGTTACGAGCATTGACTACTGTTKAAGACAGGATTAAACATGAATTTATGTTTGTTTAGCCCATAGAGGGCGAGTTGATTCTTTGGTTATTGGAATAATTTTGGACCTTATAGACTCTTGTTAGTTTTCATTATGTGTTTTAAGGGCAGGGTGTACAAGTAGATGGTTAACGTTACCCTAGGTGTGTTGTTGAAAAATTGGGGGCGTTAAAATAAAAAAGGGTGTGAACTAGAAGGAATGACTCTATGGTGCTAATAAGGTGGTACTCACAGGGTGCTGCTAGTGCTTTTGTACTGAAATCTAAGCTAAAGCAGAGCAGAAGCTAAGGTGCTCGCAAGCGGATGCTGCAGCACAGAACTAAACTCATTACCTAGGATGCACATACAGCATTGCTACTTAAGAAAGCAGAGCAAGAGTAAGACGCACTGAACAGCAAGAGAAAGCACGAACATAACTCTATTCAATTACGCTCATAAAAACATGGGACAGAGGAATAGAACAATTATCTAACCTATCAGCAAAATAAAACTGAAACTAAATGCAAAAAGTAAAAACATAACAGGAAAGACATAATTTAAAAGACAGAATTGAAAATGCGAAAATTAAAGGAGTGATTGATTGATTGATTGGTTGGTCGGAATCCACAGAAAGAAGAAAAGGATGGCCCGCGGCTAGTCAGAAGGAGCAACTTTGCTCCCATTCCCTTCGGAGCTGCCTGTTTGGTCGCCATCATCAGCAGTGTCGTTGGAGCTGTGCTCTAGCAGAGAATCGAGGGACTGGTGCTGCACTGAAGAGCTTGGGGCACCCGAACGAGCAAGCTTTTCAATCATGCCCTTGAGCTCTGCATCTCTGACCGCTAGCTGCTGCGTTAAAGCAGCCACCATTTCCCTCAGCTCCCCGATTTTCGCTGAGATGCGCAATTGATGAGCCATCATTTCATTGATGGCTTCAATCGGGACATCACTCCTGCTTTTCGTTTCGTTGGCCATAAGTTCATCCACCAGTGGCTTGTCCAACATCCGCTTCTCCGTGAGTATTTCCTTGTCCTGCACGACCGGAGCATTAGCCTGCATACACAGCTTAGAAATTAAGTGCGGGAAGAACAGCCGGCCAAGCTTCTTAGTAGCACATTGTGCTATCTCCTGAAAAATGATTTGCCTGAGGTCCAGCTACGTTCCTTCCAGCAAGCAGGCTAAGAGAAGAACCCTCTCCTTCGTCACTGAAGAATTATGTGTTCGCATGATTCTGCTCTTGAGGAAATAAAGCCAAACATTGGCTTCAAGTGTGATGAAATTGGACAACAGAGAGTTGGCTCTTGCGGGACAATGCTCAAGGATGCTCCAGGGTGAGCAACCACAGACAGGGCATGTTCCAGCTGCGCATTTGAGGGCTGGTCCAACATCCGGTTCACCGGACCATTGGGGATTGACCTGCACTTCTCGCACAGTTGTAAGAGAACGCGAACAGAGTAGTTTTCGTCAATGTGGGTGGCGGTGAAACGGAAACAGAGGCTGCATGCAATGGGGGCTTTGAGGCCAATGAGTGAGAAACTTAGTCCAGGGCTGGGCAGAAGCAGAGACAGACGACCGCTTAGTGTCTCGAGTG
>NW_019104800.1:47565-64234 GCF_001995035.1 Momordica charantia | reverse complement strand
GGATGGGGGGCCTGGCGGCTCCAAACGAAAGGGGAGGGTGGAAGAAGATGAGGAAGGTGAACAAGATGGGCTAGGGTTGTTTTGTTTTAAATTCCCCTTTTCCTTATGTTTTGCAACATAGACCAACTTGGGCTTGTTAACAAACCAATAATATAATTTTGTAGTTGATCCAATGGCCCAGAGCAAGTGTCACATAGCGGAATCCGTAATAAACATAACTTAATAAATACTACACGCTACTAACTAACCACTAAAGCTGTAACAACACACACTAGCCGAGATGCCACACTAAAATTAAATAAAGATCACTGATGAATCAAATAAAATAAAAAAAATGAAATAAATAAATAAATCAATAACTAAAATCCATTTTGTTATAAAATTTCCCGGAACTTGGGGCAAGCTAACCTGAGTAACGCGGGGCGTTACAGCATTTGTGTGCAATTAGGAGGCGATAACTCTCGACGTTGGCAACACACAGCGGGGCAAATCAATATCATTATCTTGAGTAATTAGTTTTTGATTATTCTGAGTTATTTTATTCCTATACCTAAGTATATTGTGTTTAAATACTTAGAAGCTGAAGCTTTTGTTGCGACCCCTAGAGAGTGAATATATGTGGGGAGATATATTTCTGAGTGCTTGTATCCAATCTCATCTTAGTGAAACCCTCATCTAAGTGAAAGACTAGACGTAGGCCATAGTTGGGATGAACTAGTATAAAGTCCTGTGTCATTTTATTCTTTCCGTTAACTCTCATATATTTTTGTGTGATTGGCTTATCTATCAGGAAAGTTGTGGAATGGTAAATTGTTTGGAGAGCCTAATTTCCCAACAAGTGGTATCACTGCTGTAAGGTTGTAGTATCATGGGATCTAGTCAGAAGTCATATGGTTACTTTGAGGGGGTGTTGAGATTTGATGGGGAGAACTTTGGGTTTTAAAAGATGCAAATGACAGATCTTCTTACATACAAGAAGATACACAAAATCCTGAAAGAACGATTGGTCGCTGGGATATCAGACAAAGAGTGGCGAGCCTCATGCCGAGTCTAAAAACAGTAATAGAAATGATGAAGGTTTTGATTGACAGGTCTGAAAAATCTTCTACCAACAGCAAGGTGTATCTCATTACGAGATACTTCAACATCCACATGGAACCTCTTCCAACATAAATGAAGTCACCGATCTAATGAACAAGTTGGAGTCTACGGAGATCACTCTTTTAGAGGAGGTGAAGGCCATAAAGTTGTTATCATATTTGCCTGACAGTTGGGAGACCATGAAGACACCTGTGTCAAATTCAGTAGACAGTGGGAGTATTAATTTCTCAAATATTTGTGACGCTGTAATAGCTGAAGAGATTCACAAGAAAGGATGTGGAAAGAATTCTGGTTCTACTTATGGGTTGGAAAAGCATGTAGAATCAACCTTGGTAGTTCATAGCAGAGGAAAAGGGAAAAGGGAATATGGGAATAGGGAAAATGTACAATCAAGATAGTGGGAGTAGCAATGGAAATGTGGAGTGTTTCTATTGCCTTAAAAAGGAACACATCAAAATATTTTGTAGGAAGCTCGAGGATGATCTAGAAAAGGAAGATTCTGCAAACTACTTGACAGTTAAGGTGTTGCTAGTTAACGCTGAAATTAGCACAACATCTATAGAGCAAGAATCAGAGTGGGCACTGGATAATGCAGCCTATGTGCACATCGCTTCATACAAACGATTGTTCACATCTTTCGTTACAGGGAGCTTTGGCATGGTGAGAATTGCAAACAACAGACTCTCCAAGACCAAGGGCATTTGCAATTTTAATTTGAAGACTAATAGTGGAACTGGGCTATTTTTAAGGGATGTCGCATATGTGCCCAGTTTCAAGAGGAATCTAATATCTATTGGGAAGCTGGATGAAGATGGTTACAGGAGTGAGTTTTCAGATGATAGCTGGAAGCTAGTGAGGGGATATGAGGAAGTGACAGTGAGCCAGAAAGAAGCTTTAGTATATGTGTCTAGATTTGAGGTTGTCGGGGGTCACTGAGCAGAGGATGCACATGGCATTAGATGGTTCAAGGTGAGACTTGAAAGGTCCGTAAAAGTAACAACCAAGACAGAAGATGAAAATATGCCATTAGTTCAACTGCAACAGTTAGGAAGTGGAGAGAAGGGAAAGGGGAATAGCTCACTGAGGTGTTCAACAAGTTGTCAATTTCTAGCCCCAGTTGTTAGACAGTTTAGCGAGCTGATGAAGTTGTGTAGGCAAAGAAGTGCATCGAGGTAAAAGACTACTATGGGTACTGAAGTCAAGAGTAATGTTTCTAAAGTGGCAATGAACTTAGGTGGGAGTGCCAAGTCACGAGAGGGAAGATCTACCTTTAGAGGTTGTTGGATTCGATCGAGGAAGGAAGCATCAGGGATCACTTAGATTGAGCGGAAGCACGTGGTTGTGTCTCTGGCATCTGGAAGACAAGACCACATAGGATTACTCAGTTTTAGAGTGATCATAGAAGGAGCTTGGATAGGGTCGAGCAGTTGAGAGTCAGTTATTGTTGGTGCAGTCAAAACTGAGCGTTGGCGGGGTTGCCAAGATGTGGAAGTGGGAGGTGATGTCATTGCTTTGTCTCTAAGTGGAAGATTGTTGGGATTGGTAGAGCTAAATCGACGTCAGAACGATCTAGGCACAAGTTGGGACATTGAAGGAAGGAAAATTGAAGTCAGCTACTGCGTAGGCCATTTTCGCCGAGAGTACAGCGTCGCAGCGCTGCCACGAAATCGCAAAAAAAAATAATAAATAAATAAAAAAAAGCCCAGCATGTGTTTTAACGCTTTAGGTCGTAGCATTGAGACGCTCAAGACGGCATCTCAACACTACTACATTAAATAAGTCCCTTTTGCTTTTTGTTTATGTCGAGCTGTGAAGTTTGTTTGCTTAGCCGATTTTTGAAAACATTTGTGTGGCAATTCAAAGGCGACGTCTCGATACATTAACATCACACAGAGGGGCAGATCAAGATCATTATTTGGGTAATTAGTTCTTGATTATTTTGTGAGTTTTTTCAATATTGTATCTAAGTATATTGGGTTTAAATAATTAGAAGTTAGGGGACTTTTGTTGGGACCTCCAAAGAATGAATATTTGTGGAGAGATATATTTGCGAGTGTTTGTATCCAATCTATTTTAGTGGAACCCGCATCTGAATAGAAGACTAGAAATATGCAATAGTTGGAAGACTATAAAGAGTCAATAATTGGAGTGAACCGGTATAAATTTGTTTCGTTTTCTGCTTTAGCTCCTCATATAGTGATAATTGTGGTTCGAGAAATTAGTCGGAGGGCTTAATTTTCTAGCAACTAGTGTTTGAATTTTGTAAGAAAACGTCATACGGCAATTTAAGGACCTAACTGTCTTTTGATTTTTAGTAAAAAAAAAAGAAAAAAAGAAAAAGGAAAGCCAACCGAAATAATTTGATGAGGCGTAGGAGTGGGAAAAGTTGCATGCTGGTGGTTTATGTTGGGTGGACAGGTGGATTTAAAAGAGGGGAAAAATAAGATTTGTTTTTTTGTTTTTTTCTTTTTTGCAAAGAAAAAGGAAAAAGGTTAAAAAGAATGTACAATGGAACTCATGGAGCAAATGAGAACGGAGCCTTTATACTTGAATTATGAACAGGTACTATAGAGTGAAATTTGGTAGTTGTTGGTTCAGAGACTAGGAATTGAAATTTGGTAAGTTTTTTTTAGCAAAAAAATAATGGAAAATTTGATAGAATTTTTTTTTTTTTTTTGTATAAAATTGTGGGAACAGGATTTCGACCTCACGAGTTCTTGATTTAAAAAAGACGACTTAACCACTTAAGCTATGCTCGATGTGTAACATATAAATTTTTGTTTTAAAGAGAAATTTTATATGGGTTTTATTTCTTTTATTTATGAATCTACTTTCGATGCTTTAGGGTCCGCGTTAGGTTTAAAGTGAGAATAAAGTTATGTTTGGTTTGGTTGGATGGTTAAATTTGAGCATAAAAATATCTTTTTCGAAGCATTTTTTTCGTGCAAAAAACACATGGGTTTTCTCCCTCCCCTTTGGGTATCTACTTTTATTTTCTCCTCTGTTTTGTTTTTATTTTTTTTTTCCTCTTTCCAATGATTACTTTTGTGTAGGTTTAGATTATGAAATATGAAATTTATCATTAATTATTGTATTAATTAATTACAGCTAAAAGATGGATTGTTTTGTCTAAAAAAATACATAAAAGATGGATTGTTAAGCTAATTTTTGTTTATTACTTTTAGGATTGATTGCTAAATACTTTTTTTTTAAAAAAATTCGCTAAATAAAAAAAAAACCCCTAAAATTTAAAGTTTACTTAAAATAATTTTACTTCGGAATGAAATTAAATTAAGAACCCCTACCTCAAGAAGGAATGAAATTTAGGATTCCTGTTTATCAAATTTAGGATTGAGAATCACATGGTGGGATCTAACCATTTGCAATCTTATTCCTCTCATTCCAATTGATTTGATTACGATTTTGATTCCAGACAGTTTTAGTAAACAACATCAAATGAACTATGTTTCTGATTCTATAAAATTTTTGGTAAACAACATGAAAGGAATAGCATTCTCATTCCGATTGATTTGATTACGATTGATTTTCATTATGATTCATTCACATTCCAATTCTTTCTAGTTAGGCCTAAAATCAAATTGTTTAAAGTTATTTAATGTAATTTGATTTATTTTATACTGATAATAATTTTACTGATGAATGAAAAGTAAATTAAAATTTCATTGTTTAAAATTATTTAAGGTAATTTTATTTAATAGTCATTTTATTTAATAAAATTAAATGGACTATCAAAAATTAATTATTTAAAATTACCTGTAAATTAATGGTTGGAAGTTGATTTTGATTAATTTTAAGGGTAATTGTAATGGCTAGCAAAAATATTTGATGTATTTCAAAAAATGTCATCAGCTTTTCAAAATTTCAAATATAACAAAATATTTGAATTTTTATTTTTCGGAATTTTTATTATTCTAATTTTACCCTTATGATATCTAATATATGTCTGATATATATCTATATCTGATATACATCCAATTTATATCTGATACACATATGATGTATATCATACATCAAATCTATATCTGATATACATCCGATGTAAATTTGTATATGATATACATCCAATCTATACCTAATGTACATCCGAGGTAACTCTGATATACATTTGATGCACCCCTAATATACAGTATCAGATGTACCCATGATATACATTATCAGATATACCACTGATATACATCAAATGTACGTATTGTACATATAATATATATATCTGATGTATTTCTAATGTATGATATACTAAATATATTTCCAACTGATATACTAAATATATTTGCAATTGATATACTAAATATAAGGTAGATCAAATGTTTAATTTTTAGTGGTATATCAGCTGTTTAAATTCTAATTTACCATTTTAATTTGTTGATTAATATACTAATATTATCAATAATGTTGATTACTATATCACTACTATTTATTCAATATTAATATAAATTAGATACAAAATATAAGGAATATCAACTGTTTAAATTTATAAAGTATATCGAAATTTTAACTTGTCTTTTTGGACGTGCATGGTCCACGTAAACCTTTTATATTTCAAAAATAAAATAAAAAATTTTGCATCATTGTTTTCATCTGAAAAAAATATTGGATATAATAGTATTTAACCAACACACATGTATCATAGTTATCTTAGTAGATATAATAGTTATATCAGAGGTATATAAGTGGTAAATTAGAAGCATATTAAGTATATATCAAATATATATCAGTGTTATATTAGTGTTAAATCATATAATCATATAAGAAATTATATCAGTAGATACCATAGTTATATAAGTGGTATATCATTTGTATACCAATGGTAAATTAGATACATTGCATATATATGTGTTGTATCAGCGTGGTAAATGAATGGTTATTATACGTATATCAGTGGTAAGACATGTTAGAAGTTGAGTAGATATCATGGTTATACCAGAAGTAAATCAATTGTATATCATTGTTATATCAGTGGTATATCAGAGATATATATCAGTGTCAGATATATATATATCAGATATATTAAAGGGTGAATTTGTAATTTTATAATTGGACCTCCGTTTTTTTCTGAAAAAAAATGCTATATTTGAAAAAACTAAATGTGGTTGCTATTTTGCTTATTTTACTAAATTATTTTGCCATATTTGCAAGGGTTCCTAATTTTAATGCAAATTTGGTAATATTCTCCTACCATAGCAAACACGAATCCGATTTATTTTTATGAAAATTTGATAACATTTTCATCAAATATAGTTAATTTTGATTTAGAGACCTCTTGTTTCCAAACACCATATTCTCATACCATCTTATTCGTGGGGTATTAAACCAAACTTCCAACCAAACCGTTATTTAAAGTGATGATAATAATTAGTTAAGTGTAGATATACAAGAATGTTATTTGGGATTTTGTAATGGTGAAATTATGAGACAAACTTGGCGGTAAGAAGTAAACAAGATATGTAGCATAAAGAACAAAAGAGAAAAAAAAAATCGTTAAAAGTGGTTTCAGTCTTAAGCAAATAAACGTGAAACTAATATTTAGCACATTCGTTGATAGCTTCTGAGTGGTTTATTTTAGGTAATACTTTTTATTGTCTAGTATTGTTGATGCAAAATTGTACCGAGTTGCCGAGGTCGGCCACGTGGTAATTGGTCGAGCTGACAATTGCCAAACTGACGAGGTGCGAGCTCATACAAGGTAGGACCTGCAAAAAGAAAGTAAACATTCCGACGCTCAAGTAAGTATAGGTCCAAGCTCAAATAGGTCATTCTTTGAGTAGAATTGCATACCTGAGTAAGAGAAATGAAGATCCTTTTATAGGCGGAGTGAATGACACGTTCGTTATGGCCGTTACGACAAGACGGTTAGATGTCGGCCCATAGGTCGGCAATGATTGAGGTCGGCTATGGATGATTTCAAGCTCGGTCATAGGTGAGCTTGGGAGCTCGACCATAGGTGAGCTAAGGAGCTTGACCGTACATGAGCTTATGAGCTCGGCCATAGGTGAGCTTAGGAGGTCGGTGGTAGCTTGGTCATATCTCGTCACGTGGTATGTCATATTTTTGCCTCCAACATTTGTTGGATGTGTTGCCCTAAACTCGTAGTTTGTATTTTGTGTAAAAACAAATGTATATTCAATAAAGTTTTATTCAATAAATTTGTTGTTTAATTCATAGCATTGCATTGTCCAAAATCCAATAAACTAAACATCCGAGGTTATTTTAGTGTAACCGGGACAKTATATGTACTGCGTATATATTTGATATACTGGATATATATTTGATATACCCCTAATATACGAGGTATATATTTGATATACCCTGATGTACAAATGGATAATGTCCCGTGAATAACCTAAAGGGTCTATAGTATATGGATAAGGTTGGGTACCTTATCCTGGAAACACTATGGATACGGCCCACTCTGTAAAGGTTACAGACGACTCGATCCAGGTCGTTCGTGTGGAGACATGCGAGTGGGGGTATCCTATACAATGAGTTTGTATGAGACCGAACAACGAAATAGCCAATCTTTAGATGTAACACCGTTAACTAATAGAGTGTTGTTTCTTAGGATGACCAGACAACTCATTCTCAATTCTGAGTGAGTTATAGACTCCTGCCCGTGAGGGCTCGTCCTTTGATCTGTATGGGTGAGAGTGGCCCTAGATGCCGACTCAATATTCCTACCATTTTGGGGACGAGACCGAGTGGGGAGTTGGGAAAATAACTTCACAAGATGGAATTCACTCCTCTCCGACTTTAGGGGAGTAGATGAGTGTTCCCTTAAATGCTGACTCCGGGACTTGAACAAGGGGCTCCACCCTCTCATTGGCCCGAGAGGGACTTCCGGTTATTGGTCGGACCATAACCAGGTTGTTCATTAGAGGAGCAGTGGTATTTAAGGAGTAAGATGTAACTCAGGGATAAAACGGTAATTTGACCCAACTTGAGTTACGATCACCCGTGAAGGATTGACTCGTCATTAATGGTCGTATATCCATGGACACGAAAACATTCTGCAGTGAGAAGAATGCAACTGCGGGTCTTTAGTGGAGTGACTCGTGGTTAACGAATGTTGATTAACTCGGTCAATGAGTTTGACCGATTAATCTCATATCGTTGGAACTTCGGATCTGTAGGTCCATTAGGTCCCCTTGCTAGCTCATAATGAGTAAAACGAGGATCAATTTTTTGGAAGAATTTGAACTGTTCAAATTTCTTAAGGGATTATATGTATATTGATACATTATAATATATAGTTGATTCTAAATTAAAACTATATATTGTGAGAGAAATTATTTGAATGAGATTCAAATAAAATTAATATGAATAAGATTCATATTAAGACTATAGGTTAAAAATAATGTGCATAAGATGTACATTAGAACTATAGATTATACGAGAGAAATGCAATAGAATATGATTCTATGATAAATAATTAAGTGTTAATTATTTATTTGATATATATATATACATATTAATTAATTATTAATTAGATTAATAATTAATTAATATGATTAATTAATTATATATATATATATATATATTATATATTATATATATATATTAATTATTAATAATAATATTAATATTAACACTCCCGTGCTTAATTGCAGGGGAGTGGGGGCTCCCCACGTCATATCATTTTTTTGCAGAAGTGTTCTGCAACAGGAAAAAGGCCCCCCCAACGAAGAAAGTGTGATTTTCTCTCAATCAAGCTCTCTCCCTCAACTCTCCCTCACATTGAAAACTAAACGCTCCCACAAGCGTGTTCTCGAAACCCAAGAGGATAGCAGGGAAGACTCGGTGGTGCTGTTCGGGTGGAAACCATTGAAGAAAAGTTCTTCAAAGGTAATGGTTTTCCTCTGTATTTTTTCATCTTTACACATTTTGATTTTGTTTCCCAAATTTCACGAACAACGGTCCGCTTCCGCTCCGGGATTCACATCCCTTCATATTTGCCTTCACTTTGGTAAGTTAGGAAGCTAACTTGTCAAAGGACTGTTTCATAGGTTATACTAATACGTGGCGACATTTATGAGAACTTTGGTCATGCTCTCTTTTCTGTAAGGTTTTGTCGTCAAGACTTGAGCTAATTTTTATAAGTTTCGACTTTAGATGGGTCCAGTCTTCAAAGTCGATGTAATCTTGGTTATTAACTCCTTGAAGATTTCGATATCTCAAGGCGGTTCATTCTTTTTGGCTTAAGTGAGTTTTGATTAGGACTCATCTTTCATGCCGAGATGAGCTATCTGGTGGAAGCTCACCCATTTGCCGTTGTGATGAGCTATTTGATGGGAAGTTCATTATTGAGGTCAAAGTGAGCTACCTGAGAGCTCATCGTTGAGGTTAAGGTGAGCTATCAGATAGTTATTCCTTGATGTCGAGATGAGCTATTCCGATGAGAGCTCATTGTTGATGTCGAGTTGAGTTATTCCAATGAGAGTTCATCGTTGATGTCGAGATGAGCTACTCCGATGGGAGCTCATCGCGATGAGCTATTCTAATGAAAGTTCATCGTTGAGGTAGAGGTAAGCTACTGGATAGGAGCTCATCGTTGGTGCGAGATCAACTATTCTAATGAGAGTTCATCGTTGATGTTGAGATGAGCTGCTCCAATTGAAGCTCATCGTTTTGTCGATATGAGCTATTTTAATGATAGCTCATCTTTGATGTCGAGATGAGCTGCTCCAATGGGAGCTCATCGTTGGTGTTGATATGAATTATTCTAATGACAACTCATCATTGATATCGAGATGAGCTGCTCTAATGGGAGCTCATCGTTGGTGTCCAGATGAGCTACTCTAATGAGAGCTCATTTGTTGACTTAGAGGTGACTTATCTTATAGCTCTTCCATAACGTTGAGATGAGCTACTCCTATGAGAGCTCATGTGTTGATGTAGAGGTGAGCTATCTTATAGCTCTTCCATAATGTCAAGATGAGCTACTCCGATGGGAGCTCATCATTGGGGTTGAGGTGAGTCCTCTCTTCATAAGATATAGTCTTAGGATCTGTCTACTATCTAGCCTTAGGAGATACATTCACCATAATGGCACGTTGCCTGAGCTGGGAACTTTGAGAAGCTCGGCCAAAGAGTTCAATTCAGAACTTGGAGAAGCTTTACTTAAGCTGTGTGCTTGAGAGTTTGCGCATGGAACTTGGATTTAGCTTGACTTAAGTTGGATGCTGAGTTTGAGCTTGGAGCTTGGATGAGCTTGGAGCTTGGATGAACTTGAGCTAAGTTGGGTGTTTAGGAGTTTAAAGTTGGAGCTTGACCTAAGTTGGGTGCTTAAGGTTTAACACGTGTACTTTATGCTTAGTTGCCCCCATTGAGTATAAGTCAGCAACTCTTAGGTAAGGTGTCATGCTTGCTCGAACATGATCTGATGATGGGAGTTCATCCTTTAGGTAGAGTGGAGCTATATGATGGTTCTTTTTTAGGTCAAGGTGACCTGTCTCATGCGATCTTATCGTTTTGACCGAGATGAGCTGTCTGATGAGAGTGCACCTTAACTGAGATGAGGTATCTAATATACGCTTCTTCTTTAAGTGGGGGTGAGATAATTGATGAAACTTCTCCCATTAGTTAGTGAAGAGCTATCAAGTAGAAGTTTTTCCTTTAGACGATGATGAGCTCAGCTAGAAGCTCTATCTTTAGTTGGGAATAGGCTATCTCTAATCCAATGACCTCTCCTATGAGAGCTCGTCTTTTGAGTTGATGGAGGCTCATCCTTTAAGGGAAAGTCATCGTTTAAGTGAAAATCATCTTTAAGTGCAGGTCATCCTTGTGATCAAAGATGAAGGCTTCCTCGAGGGGGAGGTCATCCGCAATGATAAGGTATTTCTCTTGGAGCAGGTCTTCCGAGAGAGAGAATCATCCTCAAGTGTGAGGTCTTCTTTGAGGGGAATGTCATCCGTAGTGATAAAGTCTTTCTCTTGGAGTAGGTCTCCATGAAGAGAAAGTCGTCCTCAAGGTGAGGTCTTCTTCGAGGGGAAGGTCATCCATAATTAGTATATCTTCTTGGAGAGAAAGTTGTCCTCAATGTGAGGTCTTCCTCGAGGGGAAGGTCATCCGTAGTGATAAAGTCTTTCGCTTGGAATAGGTCTTCTATGAGAGAAAGTCGTCCTCAAGGTGTGGTCTTCCTCGAGGGGAAGGTCATCCGTAGTGATAAAGTCTCTCTTGGAGTAGGTCTTCCAGGAGATAAAGTCATCCTCAAGAGTGAGATCTTCCTCGAGGGGGAAGGTCACCCATAATGATAAGATCCTTCTCTTCAACGAAGATCTTGAAGAGCTTTGGAGATCCACCCGATTGCTAGGAGTACTAGAGCTTTGAGAAACTGTGCGAGTCATAACTTGGTTTGGTAGGAATGACTTAAAATTGTCGATTCCCACAGACGGTGCCAACTGTTGTAATTCTATCGAGCTACTGAGGTCGGCCACGTGGCAATTGACCGAGCTGACGAGGTGCGAGTTCATGCAAGGTAGGACCTGCAAAAAGAAAGTAAACACTCCGACGCTCAAGTCAGTATAGGTGCGAGCTCAGATAGGTTATTCTTGGAGTAGAATTGCATACCTGAGTAAGAGGAATGAAGATCCTTTTATAGGCGGAATGAAAGGACACGTCCGTTATGGTCGTTATGACAAGACGATTAGATGTCAGGTCATAGGTTGACAATGATTGATATTGACTATGGATGAGCTCAAGCTGGGCCATAGGTGAGTTTAGAAGCTCGGCCATAGGTGAGCTAAGGAGCTCGGCCATAGGTGAGAGCTCGACAATAGGTGAGCTTATGAGCTCGACCATAGGTGAGTTTAGGACCTTGATGGTAGCTTAGTCATATCTCGCCACGTGGTATGTTATATTTTTGCCTCCAACAAGTATTATAGAATTTTTTTTTTCAATAATTTATAGTTATGTATGAGTTCAGCAAAATTGTTATGAATTTGCAATAATTTTGTTTTTTTAGCCAATATGTTTAATGATTATTCATGAATTTCGATGTGATTATGATCACGGAGAAATGTTGGTATGTTTATGAAAGGTTGAGTATTCTATCAAGTTATTTGAGATAACAGTGTTTTAGTTTTATGCGCTATAAAGGCTGAGTATCCCTCTGCTGCTGTTATAGTCTTGAGATTTAACAATTGCCATCAACTTCTATTGAATAGCGGATTCGTAAGCTTTGTGTTTCCACCTTTCCGACCGTAGAATCCTAAATTTGTTGGTAAGCTTGGTGTTTGTGTGTCGTACAAGTCCTAGCGATTAGAATTAGAATTCTATTAGAACAATGGGAGAATAATAATAATTTAGTTTATAACTCTAGAATCTCATTAACGTTGACAATTTGATTTCATATTACAAACATTAATGAGATTTGGTTCAACTAATGAAATATTGAAACAAGAAATGTTGGATTTGTAAGGTAAATGCAAACAAAATCTCACATTGGTTAAGGAAACGAGTGATCCATGGTATATAAGAGATGACAATTATCTCATATCGACCTTTACTTTTGAGTTTTGAGGGAAAAGAATAGGCCGATAATGTAACTTTGATGTGCATGGCCGAATGCCTTGGAGGGATTAAAGATCTCAATATTTGAAATTTGAGAGTAGAGGCCTTAGTTTGAGGTGTTGGTCTCAAGTTATGTCCTCTCTCTTCTATCTTTTCTTATCTCGCTCCCTTTTCTCTCTTTCTAGGATTCGTGGTTTTCGATCTCAACCTTTTCATTGTAAACATTCTCTTGTAAGGTAATAAGGAAGAGAATTGGGTGTTTCTTATTATAGATACAATTTTGAAATTAAAGCATGAAAGAATTGATTGTCAGTGGGCAAAAATTTATCGGTAAACTAAACTTTTTACATCTTTTTGTAAAACATATTTTGTTGCTGTACGGTTGACACATTAAAAAGCTTTCATTGATAAGATAACTTTAAAATTTATTTGTACTTAACATAATGGATAAAATTTATTTTTTGGTTCTATAATAATATTTTTTTAGCACCTAATCAAATGCAAAAATGATATTTCACCTGATTGTTCTTGACTATCTATTGACTAAGAATGCTACAATATCTAATGCATGAGGATTGACAATTAACAAACATGAGAGGGTATTAACTAGACTTTAGGTGGTTTGAATAAATGCATATATGTTCATTAGACCATGATGGAGGATTTTTCCAAAGTCTTTACTATAAGAGTTCACATGTTTGTCTTAAATTTGGAATGAAATCATAAATATAATTGAGACATCCTAAGAGTCTATTCTTAGTAATCGAGTTGTATCATAAATTTCATCAGAAAATCGATCTATTGGCATTGGTTTGATTTTTCCTTAATAGATGTTATAACCTAAAAATCTTGTTTGTTTGTTATTTTTTGGTTAAATAGTTTAATTTTTGTAAATGATACAACTAATATATTTTGATAACTAAATATATCCAATAAAATATATTTAGATGTTTGAAATGTCCTCCTATTGATTGGGAAGGAAACTAAACATCATTAATATAAACTATTGTAAATCCCGATAAGGATTGGAAATATAATTTATTATATTTTTTTAATTTAAAAGGGATGTTTTTGAATCCAAATGGCATCACGTTCCACCCTTACTACCCAAATGGTACATTAACCATTGTTATAAATTTATCTTTCTCAACAATTTGAATTTGTCAAAATTTCGACTCCATGTCGAATTTTCATAATATTGAAGCATTATGACTTCATTTAATAAGATGTTTTTTATTTGGGATAGGATATCTAATTCATTCGAATAAAGTATTTAAAGACTTGTAATTAATGACCAAACGTGATACTCTCCTCTTTCCATTTCAACTTGATTATTGACCTATTTCAATTTCAGCTTGATTATTGACTCTTTGTTAAATTATCAGTATGCTTGAGCATACGTTCATTATTCGAACAATGAGAAGTCTAGTTAAAAGTCTCTCATGTCTGTCAATTATAAATCCTCGTGCATCATTGCTGGTTAGGAATAGAAACCTCTAGTATTGTGATATGGTAAACAATCCATAGATAGTCAAAGAATAATTAGTGAGATATCATTGAGGCATTTTGTTAGGTGTTCAAAGAAATTATTTTACAATCATAAAAGAAATTTTATCAATTATTTTATATACAAACAATTTCAAAGTGATCTTATCAACAAAAGTGTTCTAATACGTGTCGACTGCGAGACGGCGAAAAATGATTTACAAACCGATGTTAAAATTTTAGTATCCAGACAAATTTTTTCTGTTACCAAGTAATTTTTTTCGTACTTTGATTTCAAAATTGAGTCTACAAAAGGAAGCACCCAACTCTTTTACTAACTACCTTACCAGAGAGTTCTTACCCGTTCTACTAGACAAAAAGCAAATAATGAATACCACAATGAGAGAAAAGGGAGAGAGAAGATCTGAAACCAACATGTTAAACAAAGGTCTCTAATTCTCAAGTTCATCGTTTTTTGTGATGGAGAAACATCATCCCAAAAGAGAAAAAAATGTCTCATCAACGAGATATTCGAACGTTAACATCAAATAGATTTCAAATACTAGTATTTTTAATCGTGTCAAGGCATTTGGCCTTGTATATAAGTTCGTCGACTTCTATTCCATCAAAATCCATAAACAAAGGAGAGTTATTGACCTCCCTTTCCAAATCTTACATCATCTATTTTATCTCGGACCTTCTTCCATATACTCGTAAAAACTGTTCCATATAGAATTAACTCATACCACGGATAAAACATTCCCAAATAAAATTACTTTTTCAAAAATTAAAGTTGTTCAAATATTAACCCTTACAAAATGGAATCAAAGTATTTACATCGAAAAACAATTCACCCATACTTTTCTTTCCCAAACATATTCACTTTTTTTTAGTACAACATATTAGGGAGGGGATTTGAACTCACAACCCCTTGATTGGAGATATATGTCAATTACCGCTGAACTATGCTCGATTTAACAAACTTATTCATACTTTGATTACAAAAACGCTTACTATAATATTTTAGTTAACGATCTCGATCCCACTTGGTTTATTATTTTCAATAAACCGTGTATTTTAATTTTCTATTGTAGTTCAATTATTGGTGGAAATTTGGAGTTTCACTGAGGCTATTCTACCACCTTCAATTTCTCAAAGCTTCACATGTTCAAATAACATTTTCACTATTTTAATCTTTTATTACAATTATCAAATTATTTTCATCAAACCTAGATATTTTGCTCGGATTACTCAATCACAAAAGCAAATGAAATTTCTCGCCCCCACCAAAAATACAAAATCAAATGGTCGGAAAAATTTAATACAGGATTGCCTCAAAAGTGGAAAAATGGTTCTCTTTCTATCTATACAGCTAAAGGAAAAATATTTAACAAAATCAATCATTCATTTTTCAAACAAGACACACAAGGTCTCGTCTCAAATCAATTGACAATAAGAAAAATTATCCATGTCTATTATAAATGGATACAAGTCCATTCTCACGGTGACATTGTTGATGAAAACTTGCAGATAAAAGACATCAATTTATTAGTACTAGTAATGACACGTGTATAACATAAATGTAAAAGGTTTACCTAAAGAATTTTGCAAGTTAATTTTCTCTCTCATTCACTGAAGATTTTGCCTTAATTGATTTGTTGGTTTTGTTTGCTAGTAGATGGCTTTATGAAATTGGAAACTTATCTTCTTCTTGAGATACGTTATCATCATCAGGGGTGAGTATGGAAGACCGAAAAACCGATCCGACCGATCAAAATCGACCAAACCGACGTACGTCGGTCGGTTTAAAAGATGAAGCGGTCGGTGTCGATTTTTCACTATAGAAAATCGACAAGTCGGTCGATCGGCTCTTCCAATATTAAAGGAACCGATCGACTTGTTAAAAAGAAAAGAAAAAACATAATAAAATTCCATTCCAACATTCCACAGAAGAGCTCCAAGAGAGGAATCAGAGAAAAGAGAAAAAATGGAAACTGAATGGGGTAAGAGTTGAAGAGAAGAAACGAGAGAAAGAGAAGGTAGGAGAAAGAAAAAGAGAGTGAAAAAAGAGGGGGGAAAATGAATCGAAAAGAAAGAGAGAATGGCCAATATAAGGCCACGTGGGTTGAAACTTGTAAAAGAAAAAAAAAAATTCTTGACTCACGTGAAATATATATAATATTTATTTGATTTGTTTATTATTATATTTTACTTTTTTTATCCAATTTTCTCTCCAACCTACGTGGCTCTTTTATTGCCATTCCTTCTTTTTCAATTTCTCTGTCTTAATCAGTTCTCACTCACTTTTCTTCTTCTCATTTATGTTTTCTCTCTCCACCTATCTTCTCTTTCTTTCTCTTGTTCTTCTTCTTCCTCTCTTCAACTCTTCCTTTTCTTCTCTTTCTTCTTCCTCCCTTCCCTTTCTTATCTTCATCACAGAGCACTCATTTTGAACAACTCTCATGTCTTCTAGGAACCCATCAAACCGACCGATCGAACGGTTGGTTAAACGGTCGTTTGTACAGAGAGGTAAAAAAAAAGTTTCTGACCGACCGAA
>NW_019104800.1:20630-30846 GCF_001995035.1 Momordica charantia | reverse complement strand
CGTCTTTTTGCTTCTTTTGATTAATTTGCACTCCCAAATGGTCCTAAAATGTCATAAATACAATATAAGCCATCCACAAACCATAGTATATGAATTTTGCATGAATTGGAACTCAAACGATCGAGAAAAATCCGAAACAAAGCTGAAACATAGTAAAAACAGCATCTAAAACCTTCTTTTTACGCATGTAAACAAGCGTAATCATTTTACATCAATCATGTTGAGGGTCAAGTAACCGATTTCACTATTGAATGAAGCTGATCCAATTACAACAGGTCTCTCCTATTCCTTTGTCCATTCGAGTTTGATTTTCCCAGCACGCTCGACAACTCTTGTTAAGAACTCACCACAAGTTTTCGCACGACCTCGCATGAGTCCGACAATGATTTCATCACCTTCACTGTCTGATGATATTATGATTGCAAAGATAAAACAAGAAACAAAACAAATTATTAGGATTAGTATGAATCATAAATTATAAGCATACAAAAAATATAATATACCATAGCAGAGTACTCGTCAATATCAGAGCCATCGATTTCATTTGACGATGTTGTATCTTCATATTCATCGTCATACTCATCCTCAATTTCGTTTTCAACTTCATCAAAATCTAATATTATCTCAAACGTACCGTTATTGTCGGATATTACACTTGGGTCTACATTTGCTCTATGAAATGTCTGTGTTTCTAGATCCACTTCATCCACTACACATTGATTGATATTGACTTCACATAAATCAATCTCTTCTACATCAAGCACATCCCATAAACATCTATGTTGAATTCTCTGAGCTACTTTTTATCCATTACCTAATTGGAGATCATCGACATAAAATACTTGTTGTGCTTGAGAAACAAGTATAAATGGGTCATCCTTATACCATAGGTTAAGCGTGTCTATGCTTCTAAAATTATTATCCTTACGAACATAATTCTTCTTAGGATTTGTGTCATACCAATCACACCTAAATAGACGAACTCGTTTCTCTTTAATGTACTTCAATTCAATCACTTCCGTAATAATACCGTAGAAGTCAGATCTTTCATTATCATCTCCACCAAATACACACACTCCACAATTTGGAGTAGTGCAATGACTATCCCGCTCAATTGTGTTAAATCAAACCCCATTAGAAACACATCCATGATACGAGTTTACTCGACGTTCTGGGCCACAGGCTAGCGTATACAATTCATGAACAACTTCATTTGATGCTGAACAAACTTGAGATTGCATCTGAAGAAAAATTTTTAAAGAAACAATTGGTGAATATAATTTCATCAAATCAGGTTTCAATTATAATCCAGAGAACTCACTTTTCTTTTGAACCATTTCGGGAATAAGATCTAGTGAAGTCTGGTGAGATTACCACTATTTCCATGTTAAAGCTTCATTTCGTGCTCTCTACCCAATGATTTGAACAATTAATAGATTTTTTAAGTAAGAATAATTGTGTAAATGTATAAAAGATCATACTGTCTGTATTCATCAACTGCTTCGCAATTACTTAAGACATACCAATAATCTTTTTGTAACTCAGTATGCGATAATTGTTTCATTCTTGAACCACCAATTGGACGTGTATTTTGTGAAAACATAGACAAACATCTATTAGAGTTATTCAAATCTCGCAGATCATCATTCCGAACTGGCCTATTGAACTTTATTTCAATTTCATTTAGGTACATCGAACAAAATGTTAACGATTCATTCGCAATGAATGCTTCTGCTATCGATCCTTGAGGTCGCACTTTATTTCATACCTATTTTTTCAATGTCATCAATCTCCTGTGAATTAGAATTATTATGACCATGTCAATAAATATATTAAAAACTAGACATCAGAATGCTAAACATATCGTACCTCTCTATTGGATACATCCAGCTATAACCGACAGGTCCAACAAGTTTAGCTTCTTCTAGTAAGTGGACAGCTAGATGGATCATGACATCAAAGAAGGCTGGAGGGAATATTCTCTCGAACTTACATAAAATCAATACGATTGCTTCTTGTAGCTTATTCAAAGTCTCAACTTTTAAAGTCTTCGCTGTCAAATTTTTGAAGAAATCCAACAATTCTGAAATTGCAAACCTCACATCTTTGGGCAAAAAGGGCCAAAACCCCACTAGTAAAAGTCTTTGCAACAAGACATGTGAGTCATGACTTTTGAGTCCATATATCTGGCCATATTTACCACTAACAAATCTCGATATGTTTGATGCAAAACTATCGGAAAATTTCACTGTTTTCAAGAAGCTACAAAATTTATTTCTTTCATTTATTGTTAGAGTGGAGCTTGCATGTGGCTTCACCCATTTGTTCCCGACTTGTAGAAGATGCAGCTCTTTACGGATGTTCAACCTCATCAAATCTCTACGTGCTTTGTCAGTGTCCTTTGTTTTCCCATCGATGTTTAACAGCGTGCCCATTACATTATTACAAATATTTTTCTCAATATGCATAACATCAAGTTTGTGTGGAATCTTAACATTAGACCGATATGGTAACTCAAAAAATATACTTTTGTTCACCCAATTTACTTTATCATGCAATCACTTTCTTTTCCATTGTTAGATGTTTACAATTTTACCAAGTGGTGGAAAGTCTATTGATTCTAATTGGTGAATGACATCAATTCCAGAAAAATAACGTGGTGCACGTCTACGTGCTGCTTCTCCATTGTATTGTTTACGCTTACGCCAAGGATGATCTTTATGCAAGAATCCACGATGCCCCATGTAACATATTTTACCATGCAATGGATCATATGTAATATCTTCATTACAAACTATACATGCTTTGTATCATTTCGTACTTCATCCCGACAAATTGTCATATGCTGGGAAGTCATTGATTGTCCACATCAAAGTAGCATGGAGTCGAAAGTTCTGACCACTATAGGCATCATATGTCTCAAAGCCAATACTCCACAAATCTTTCAACTCATCGATCAAAGGTTGTAAGTAAATATCAATATCCTTTCCTGGAGCCTTTGGCCCTGGTATGAGTAAGGACATGAAGATATATGTTTTTTTCATACATTTCCAAGGTGGCAAGTTGTATGAAATTAACATTACATGCGACGTGCTGTAAGTCGTACCCATGATGCCATATGGATTGAATCTTTCAGTAGCCAATGCTAATCTTACATTTCTTAGATCTTCTACAAACCACGCATACTATTTATCAAAATGTTTTCATGTTTTTGCATCTGCTGGATATCTTAAAACTCCTTCTATGTTCTTCCTCTTCTCCTTATGTCATCTCATGTCTCTAGCTATATGTTTTGACTGAAATAATCTTTCCAATCTCGGCTTCAATGGGAAATGTCTAAGTATTTTTTGCCGAATTTTTTTTCCTTTACTGTTTTTTGTTTTGTAACGAGATTCATTGCATTGCAGACATCTATCTACTTGTGCATTTTCTTTCCGAAATAGCATACAGTCATTCTTGCAAGCATGTATACTTTCATATCCTAAACTTAAATCGCGCAACATCTTTTTTGCACCATAAGAAGATTCTGGAATTTTAGAACCATTTGGAAGAGCTCCTTAAGTAGTTGCAATAACATATCAAATGACTTATTACTCCAATGATTAAGTACTTTAATATGCATTAACTTAACAAGTGAGAGAGTAGAAAGGGTGACGGCGGCAGCACGTGAAGCCAAATCGAAGGAGGGCAGTGAAGCAACGGCAACCGACGGTGGAGAGAGTAGAGGGAGAGGGTCGCGAACAAAAAGAGAGCAAGGAGATGCGATGGTGAGAAATTAGAAATTAGGGATTTCGTATTAAGGGTTGTGCGACAAAAGTAACTTAAATATGCGACGAAATCACTTTGTGTTGCATAAATACGCGACAAAAGAAACTTTCGTCGCATAAATATACGACGTAAGTTACTTTCATCGCATTTTTTAGCGACGAAATTGCTTTGCGTCACATATTATGCGACGAAAGCTGTTTTCGTCACGTTCTTTGCGATTGATTTTTTCCATCGCAGAAACATATATTTCTTGTAGTTTATAGGTTTGGAAGGAATAGAAAGCGTCGATGACCCGAAGGTCGAATGTCTTGGTGGGATTAAAGATCCTAGTATTTGAAATCTATAGGATGTTAGCAATCTATATGATGTTAGCGTTAGAATATCTTGTTGGGGAGATTTTGCTTCTTTATTTTTTTCCACTTTTGTTAATCAGGACGACTTGGTACTTCCATCTATAGACTGAATTTTGCAATCAAAGCATTATAGAATTGCTATCCAGCCGACAAAAATTTGTCAAGAAACTAAATGCTTGACATTTTTTTGTAAAACATGAACATAGTTGACACGTATTAAAAAAACATCTTTCGATAAGATCACTTTGAAATGTGTTTAAAAAACATATCAACTTTTGATAAGGTACTTTAAAATTTGTTTATCCATAAAAAAATTGATAAAATTTATTTCTTGATTATTGTAGAATAATTTCTTTTAGCACCTAACCAAATGCCTAGAATATAGTGTTGGAAAATTTAAACAAGTCCTAATTCATGATTATTCTAAAATAAAAGCCATAAAATTCTTGAACAATCAAGACCAAGAATCTAAGTATGGAAGAAAACCAAAATCTATAAAGAGATTAGAATTACCTGAAACCATTAGATAGATTGACCATAATCTGCAAGAAGTTGTGGTTTGTGGTCTTCCTCAACTATGCAACCCAGACCAAATATGTGCAATACTCTCTTGTTTAATAGGGAACAGGAGGCTCAAGAAGCATAGTGTATTGGGGACCATAATCCTATATTTATAGGTTAATCCTAGGGTTTTCCATAATCCCCTAAAATTAATATGYTGGTTTCTACTTAGCAAGTCACACCACTCAATGGGAAGTCATGGGCCCATAATCAACATCACTCATATGCACATTAAATAACCCAAATATAATTGCTCTTTAATTTGTTACCCACATATAAATTAACTATTAAATTAATTCCAAGATATATCTCACTAATTATCCTTGACCATCTATTGATTGTTTAGGAATGTCTCACTATTAAAAATTAGGGAGGTCTATTTCTACTCTCAATAATGCATGAGGATTGACAAATATGGGAGGCTTTTAACTAGGCCTTTGATGGTTTGAATAATGAATATATGCTCATGAGACCTTGGAGGTTCTTGCTCCCGATCTTGATTGTCTAAGTGGATCTCCTATTATATATCCGATCGGCATGATTTTTCTAAGTTTTTGACATAAGGATTCATAAGTTTGTCATAAGTTTGGAATAAAATTAGAAATATAATTGAGACCTCATAAATCAAGTTTTATTAAGAATTTCATTGAGAAATCTATTATCAAACTCTATAGATTTTTTGCAAATTGAGGAATTTGGAATATTTGGAGGAAGTTATGGAAGAAAGTCAAGACAACTATGGAAGAGAACTACTTGCTCTTGTTCAATAATAGAATACTAGATGGAAATATGTGAATAATGGAGGAATGAAAATTTGAGACCACGAAAGATCGTGATGTAAATGCATGGTGGTATTGGAATTTGATATAATGAAGGGTGGTAAGAAGGCATTGAAACTTGAATTCAATAGAGACTCTTTACTATTTAAGTAATGGATAAAAGAAAGTGGAAAAATTTAACTTACTTGAAGCAAGAAGATAAAATTTTGGGAAAGGATAATTTTATTCAAAACTTCAGCACTTTCCCTTTGCAAAATTTTTGTCGTCATCATAATCGTCTCGACTGTTACTTGATTCATAAGAAAATTGTTGAACTATTTCTGCAAGTTCTTGTTCATTTGCAGCCTGTGACAGCATTGCTACAATCAGTCTTGACTCTAGTTGAGGAATCGTTGATTTTGTTGAATGTTTGGCTTGTGGATAAACAGAGGGTGACCATTGAATTGAATTTTTCCATCATTTGATTTTGTAAGTTCGGTGGAGACGAGATATTATGTTTGCTTCGATGATCGAGTAACCCCAACAGAATATCACAAGCGAGATGAAAATAATTTGAAAATCGTAATAAAATGTTTAATAAAGTTAATGAAAGTACTATTTTAAAAATATTTGAAACTTTAACAAATTGAGAGTGGTAGAATTAAGAGGGGTATAATGGCCTCAGTGAGACCAAAAATATTCCATCAATCATTGAATCATAATGGAACACTTTGAATGTTTTCTCAAAAATAATAAAAACAAGAGTGATTGAAATTATTTAACCAGGACATATTATTCTAGGCATTTGGAGAGTCGAGATACGAATATGTTTCGGGAGTAAAAGTATGAGTATTGCTTTTCAGTGTAGATACATTGATTCTATTTTGTAGGAGTTAGGACTACAAGAATTTTGATTTTTGAAAATACAATTTTATTTCGAATGGTTTTATTCGTGGTGTGCGTTAACTAGATAGAATCAGTTTCCTCGAGTATGGAAAAAATGAAAGTTTGAAGAAAAGGTTTTTTGAATTATATTGACAATAGAGGTTTCTAAATGTTTTGGTTGGAGAACCGTAATGAATGAGGTCTAAGGTATCGAAAGATAATTATAAGATAACAGAATTCTTGGAGGTACGATTTATGGGTTATGAGGATTTGTTCCGACAACTACTTGGATGTATGTGGATGTGTATGTTTGTAAAAGGAGGCCGATGGCTCTCCTTTAGTTATAGGTTTTGATGACTCCATATGCAAGACCGAATGCCTTGACAAGATCCCCATATTTGAAATCTCTTTGATGTGGGTGTTGGACCTTATGGTGGAAATTCTTGTTGAAGCAATTTTCCTTCTCTCTTGGGGACGTTGTTTCGCCTTCCAAAAAAAAAAAAAAAATGACGAGCTTTGAGAGCTAGAGACTTTTGTTTGAGATTTTGGCCTCAGATCTTCTTTCTCTTTTTCCTTGCTCTCTCTTTTCTCTCTGTGACTCATTTTTTCTCTTTTTCTACTTTTCCTCAGAGGAATTCTCTTGTTAGGTAATCAGGGAGATGATTTGTGTTTTCTTTTATAGACTCAATTTTGAAATAAAAACATGAACAAATTGCTCGCCACCGAACAAAAATTTGTTGAGAAACTAAAGTTTTGTCAAATTTTGCAAAATATTTGTGGCGGCCTTACAAACGACATGTATAAAAAATATTTGTTGCTAAGGTCACATTGAAATTTGTTTGTGCATAAAACAATTGATAAAAATTATTTATTGACTGTTTGAGAAAGCTATCGTATCCAATATTAGAGGTATCGATTTATGCCTTGACTATTAATGATGCATAAGGATTTACAATTAACAAATATGAAGGCTTGTGACTAAGCTTTGATGGTTTGAATAATGCATCTATGCTCATGAGATCATAGAGGATGATTTTTCTTAAATCGTTGATATAAAAGTTCACAAGTTTATCTTTAAGTTTGGAATAAAAGAATATATGTAATTGAGAAATCTTTGTAATTGTGTTTTATCAGGAATTTCATCCAAAAGTCTATTAACAAATTATATGGACCTTTGAATATGATGTTTGTTTTTCCCTTGACATATGTCATCACCTAAGAATCTCTCTTTTTTTTTTTGGAATAGCTTAATTTTTGGAATAAATACAACTGCAACTGACCCATTTTGTTTGATTATTTGATTAAATATATTTAGGTGTTTGAAATGTTTTTCAATTAATTGTTAAAAAACTAAAACATCATGTTACTGTTGTAAAGTTTTTATATGGATTAAAAATATCATTTATTAAATTTTGGATTTATAAGGGGCATTTCTTAGTCCAAAGGCACTACGTTCCATTCATATCGGTTAAATGGTACATTAAATCGATGTTTTATATTTATCTTTTTCAGCAAATTGAATTTACCTAAATTCTGACTTCATGTCAAATTTGGATAACACTGAATCATTATGAATTTGATTAATAAGATCTGTTTTTTTTATTTGGGATAGGATAATTAATCTTTTCTAAGACTAAGACTACAATTATTTTATTCTAAACTTAATACAAACTTGTGAATCAGGCTTAACAAAAATCCTCCTTCATGGTCTCGTGAGCATACATGCATTATTCAAACCATCCAAAACTTAGTAAAAAGCATTTCATGTCTTAAATCCTCACGCGTCATTAATGGTTGAAACTGATGCCTCTGATATATGATATGGTAGCTTTCTCAAACGGTCAATAATTGATCAAAAACAAATAGTAACCAAAAACAATTAGTAAGGTGGCATCCACATTTGGATGAGTGCACAAAGAAACTATTCCACGGTAAAAAAGGAAATGTTATAAATTATTTTATGCACCCGCAGATTTAAAAGTGAACTTACCAACAAAAGTCTTTTAATATGTGTCAATTGTTAGGGCAGCCACATATGTTTTTGCAAAAGGATCTCAAAAATCTCGACAAAATTTTGCCTAGTGGTAAGTAATTCTTTCATGTTTTGATTTCAAAATTGAGTCTATTATAAAAGGAAGTACAAATTCTCTTCCTGATTAACTAACAAAAGCGATTCCTCCAAAGAGCAGTACAAAAAGAGAAAATTATTTTTAAAAAGAGAAAATGAGAGAGCTTAGAAAAAAAGAAAAATAAAGAAGATATGAGGCCAAAACCTCATATAAAGGCCTCTTACTGTCAAGCTTATCATTTATTTCAAGGCGAAACATCATCTCCAAGGAGAGAAGAAAAATCGCCTCAACAAGGATCTCCTCGACAAGGTACACCAATACCCTCGTCAAATAAATTTCAAATATTGGGATCTTTAATCCCCCAAGGCATTCGAACTTCCATATTGAGGTATGAATCCCTTTTATCCCTGCAAAACTTATAACTATAGGAGAGTCATCGACCTCCTCTTTCAAAAACCTACATCATCCAAATACATCCAAGCAGTTGCTAGTATTAGGTTAATTGTTATAACCTCCTCTAGTTACCATTCTCCTCTAAATTAGCTTACTTATTCAATATTATTTGTAAATTAATTATACTTAGGCTCTATAAAAGGGCTCCTTGTATTCACTTTAAAATCATCTCAATTCATAAATTGTTTTATCTTCATCCCTCTTTTCAGTTCTATTATGGTATCARAGCCCATTGACACACGTCACTAGGTTCCTTTTTATTTTTTTTTCTATCTCCACAAATCCACCATGAGTGATACTTCCTCTGCTTTTTCTTCCTTCATGAATGCATCTACCATTTCTTCTCCATTGTTTCGTCTTTCGTACATTTGCAATCTCATATCCGTTCAACTTGATTCTACAAATTATGTGCTATGGCGTTTTAGGTGTCCTCAATTCTGCGAGCACATTCCTTTTTTGGCAATGTTAACAGTTCTTCTCCTTCTGTGGAACAGTTTGTTCGATCTGCCACTGGTATAGTAACCACCAAAGTCAATACCCCATTCCTTCAATCGAGTTCTCGTGATCAAGGTCTTATCACACTAATTAACGCTACAGTTTCACCCTCTACCTTAGCACATGTTGTCGATTCCACATCGGCGAAAGAATTATGGTTGTCCCTTGAAAAGAAGTATTCTTCTAAATCTCGTTTCAGTATCCTCGAATTACACTTAGCCCTATATACGGTAAAAGGTCCTCTACTAAGTCTGTCGAGCAATATATTCGTTGGATTAAAGATATTGTTGATCGTCTTGCTACTGCATATGTTCAAATAGATGATGAGGAAATTCTTGTTCACATTCTTAATGGTCTAACTTCAAACTTTAATGCCTTCCGTACTTCTATTAGAACACTAAATGACACTGTTTGTGTAGAGGAACTTTCTGTTTTGCTTGAGGTAGAGGAGAAAGCATTGGTGGCACATTCTTCTTCAATTGATCTTGTACCAATTGCAATGGTATCTACCAAGGGCTCTCAATTTCCTATGTAACGCTCCGAGTCCCTCAGGTTAGTTAGTCTTGAATCAGGAGATTTTTCATTTAATTTATAAATTAATTGTTAATTAAATTTATACATATTTATCGGGCTCTAAACTCCAATTAAATTTATATTTACCGGACTTCGTGTAGTGGGTCTTGTTTTAAGATGGAATGGGTTTCTTTTCTCTTGGGCTTGGACTTGTTGGGCCTTTATTGGGTTAAGTTGGTTTTAAAACAAAGGAAAAGAGGAAAAAAAAAGAAAAACAAACTTCATCTTCTTCTTCTCTCCTCCCTTGTTGCCCTAGCCGTCACCCACCCCTCTTCTTCTTCTTGTTCACCGGCAACCACAC
>NW_019104799.1:158139-168428 GCF_001995035.1 Momordica charantia | reverse complement strand
AACCAACGACTACGCTTTTCACTTGACTTATGTCTAAGCAAGTTCAAAGTCCTAAGACATTCCCTAATATGTCTATTGTGAGAGATATCTTAGTTTTAGGATGGAAATAGTCGCAACCTCGGGTTAAGGTCCTATGTCTAGGCTACTTAACTGGAACCCTTATGTCTAAGGCTGTTGGAATTTTCTCTACCTTTAAAAAGATTAGAGATTCGTGCAAGCGCACACGGTCACAAGTAATACTCGGAAGTAATCCAAGGTCGAATCCTCAGGGACTTGTTGCTTTTCAAAATCAAGTAATGCAGTGAAATAGTTCAGATATGCAATTGTGATTTAGGAAGAAAATAATGGTGAAATGTTGTTGTTTGGGGTTTTAACTATAAGGCAATTTAATGAAACTCAACCTCCTTGTCTCCTACCTTAGTTTTGATGCACAACATGGAAAACACACTATGTTGGGAAAATGCACCAGGCACAATTCCTGACTTTTCTTGGGATTTGAGTTCTACTCTTTCACTACCGCTTTTGGTTGCTGCAAAGACTAGGGTAACCTACAATCATATTCCTATGTGTGATTACAATCCTAGAGAATATCTACCAACTCATTTGCATTATGGGTCAGAGGGCCTATTCCTAGGACCATATTTTATGCGCTTATTCCTAAGTCACATCCCATATTGGTTTCCTAATATTTTACCTAACTCACCTTTATCAAGGTCGGGCTTTGGTGTAAATCAAGTTCCCACTGGCCAAATGGAAAAAAGATGTAAAGAGAAGTTTTTAGAAACCAACCCAAAAAAGTGCCAGGCGCAATCTGGCCAAAATCCCGAGCGTGATGAAAATCAAATCTTTTGACTAAGGCATTCCACAAGGAGGTTGATAACTAATTTAGAACATAATTAAATCAAAGTAAATGCACGAAAACATAAAGAAAGTATTTTTCATTGAATTTAAATGAATAAACGAGCCGTACAAGGAGTTCTAGCTTAACCCTCTTCTCTCTCGAGCGTGAGGGGAGTTGAACAACTAGAACACGAACATAAACCCTAAAAACGTGTTCTACAACTAGAGAGCATCTAAAAGAAGATGAAATGAAGTTTGGAAGGGATGATTTGCTGAGGGATGGATGGCCTCCTTTTATAGCATCATAGGTTGGTTGAAACTCCCCTCCATTTTAGGTGGAAAAGGGTTGAGATTCACCTAACCACCTCTCTTGGACTTGGACTCACGGTTTTCAACATGTGGGAAATGTCCTCCTTGCCCTTCATTAATCAAAACGTGCGTTTTGACAAATTGCCCTCCAAAAATGCGCTAGGCGCAATTCTGCAAAAGACAGAATTCTGTTATTTTCTTCCAACTTTGACCGCATTTATCTCATATTTTTCCTAAAGTACCATAGTTTGACTTTTATGCATAAATAATCTATGTATGTTCTACTTTAAGAATATATGGTTCTTTTTGGCAAATAATAATGGGAAATGGGTCAAAAATGTCGTCAAACAGGGCTACCGAAACATGTTTTTGCAGTAAAAAGTCAACCCTAACAAAGGCGCTCCTCTCCTCGGTTTAACCACTCAACAATGCAAATAAGCAACCTTTTCAGTATTGACTTGTTAAGACTTACAGTGGCCTTCTCTACTTCTTAGCAACCCTTTTTAGAAATAAAACGCTAACTATCCATAATTGGGCTAGAAACGGGAATTTAGAAAGACATATTGAAGAAAATACAGCAAGTATAATGGTTGAAATTGAAATGCATGTGTGAAAAACAAAAGTTAACTAACGGAGAGTTTTGCTCGGGATTGAGAGCTTCGCCCTTCTCTTTCAAGCAAGGGGGAGTGTCACGTGCTTTTTCCTCCAAAAACACAATTCTCTTAACTAAAAATACAGTAAAGGCAAAGGAAAGATAAACAAAGTGCTGGATTTTTATATATTTGAATAGGTAGGAAATAACTAAGTACAAACGGAAACAAAACAAAGCTCAATAAAGGAATGTAAAGTGCTCGGGATTTAAAAACTAAAAGCAACTCAAAAGTACTTAGAAAGCAACAAAGAAACACTAAGAATGATCAAGAGAAGGAAGCAAGGCTTGATGATTTTGGTGGAGAAGCTGCTGGAATTTATAGTTGTGCAGAATTGGTTATGTAGGTCCTAAAACGCTGGTGGATCACCCATTTCCAACTCCTTTGACTGACTAAATCGTGCTCAAACTGATAGTGGAACACTTCTTCTACACGTATGCATCGGTTGGAACCACCAAAACGCATTGGAAGATGCGTTTCATTAAAGGCAAAGTTGGAAGAAAACCAATTTTTCTGCAGCCACACAGGCGCCGGGCGCCTCCCATGATGATGTTTCCGTCTTTTTGCTTCTTTTGATTAATTTGCACTCCCAAATGATCCTAAAATGTCATAAATACAATATAAGCCAACCACAAACCATCATATATGAATTTTGCATGAATTGGAACTCAAACGACCGAGAAAAAGTCCGAAAAAAAGTTAAAACATAGTAAAAACAGCATCTAAAACCTTCTTTTTACGCATGTAAACAAGCGTAATCAATTAGGTCCCTAGCTAGCTCACAATGGGTAATACAAGGATCGAGTTTCTTGGAAGAATTTGAAATGTTCAAATTGCTCAAGGGATTATGTGTATATTGAAATGTTCAATAGTTTTTTATGCTCTAAGACCCTACTCGCCGTGGAGCAATGCTTGTAACAGCCATCAATGAAATGATGGCCCAATTCGGAAGCTCCAGAAGCAGCTTACGTGCATGGAAGAGGCGCAGTCAACCTTTACGATTCAGGCAAAGAAGCGGGATGCTGGAATTATGGCAGCGCTGGAGCAATTAAAAGCGGCAGCATCGTTTGCATCTACTGTCCCCCCTGCTGGCTTAAAGATGATGGAGCAGTCTGGCAGCTCTGAAGAGGAATATCAGTTAACGGGCGACTCTTTAGAGGAAGAAGAAAGTTTAGAAGGAAGCTCAACTTGACCCGTAGAAAGGAAGTGCCCTTCCTTTTTACCTTAACAACCAACCCCCCAATTGTCTTTAATGGTTTTAGATTAGAATTTAATTTCTGTAATTTCCTATTTTTTGCATTTCAATTTTGTCTTTATATTTTTTATTTTTGTTCTAGTCTTTAGTCATCATGTGAACCCCCCTCTGTTTTGTTGAAATTAATGAAGATAGCTGTTAGAAATTGTGTGTTCTCGTCTCTACCTGTTGCCCGGCCCTTTGTACATAGTTTTGATGCTAGACCCTCCTGAGTATGCAGTTTTTCTGGTAGATGCTGGAGCATTTTTGTGAAAGTTAGCTTTTGTTTGTTCTCTCTCTGGTTCATGCTTGCCTGCCCATGCCCTAGTATCCCTCTTGTAGTATTGGCCCCAAGTAGCGCTTACGTTAGGGAAGGTTTTCAAGGGTTATCTATCCAAAGCCAATCCTTATATTTGTATAGCTAGCATGGATCTCTTCTTTTAAATCCCCTTAGTTGATAGCATTAACCCTCCACACTCATTTGCATATATTGATAGCGAGTATTCGTGTATTGCTCATTTTACATTCGCTTTAAGTTTGGGGGTGTGCTAGAGCATCACAGTCTAGCTGTCCTTAGCTGCATTGAGGACAATGCAACCTTTTATGTTTGGGGGAGTGAACTTGCAGTTCTTACATCTTTTTATTAGCAATTATATAGAACCATGAATCTTTCTAATCCTATAATTCAGTCTTAAAAAAAACATTATCAATAAAGGAGGGCTAGTAGCCCGCATCCAGAGCATAAAGAGGCTGCAGGATTAGGAAAGGCTAGTAGCCGATGGTTAAGAAGTCCAAGTTGCACTAAATGCTCGTATTTATGGTGTAAATGCACATGTTTGGAAGTAGAAGACTAAGCATAAAGAGAGTGCCAAAAATCCAGAGAAGAGTGAGCAAGGCAATTTCAAGCCAGAGTAGATGAAAGCTAGAGCGAGGCAAAGCTGGAGCGTGCATTCACCGTGCAGTCACAGCTTAGACACGGGATTTATCGTGTCCATACAATTTTCAGCTGGATGCAACAAAAATGGAACCCGATATAAAAGGGGTATGTTGCCTAGACGCCACACACAAATCCCAATAGAAGCACATTTTTTAGAGCTGAAACGACAAAGAGGAGGATTCTCTCCATTTTCGGGGCAGAAAGTTGATGACAGAAGGGATATTCCTGTTGAGTGTGTTGCCCTAAACTCGTAGTTTGTATTTATGTAAAACAAATGTATATTCAATAAAGTTTTATTCGATAAATTTATTGTTGAATTCATTGCATTGCATTGTCCAAAATCCAATAAACTAAACATCCGAGGTTATTTTAGTGTAACCGGGACAGTATATGTACTAGGTATATATTTGATATACTAGTTATATATTTGATATACCCCTGATATACGAGGTATATATTTGATATACCTTGATATACAAGTGGATAATGTCCCGTGAAAAACCTAAAGGGTCTATAGTATATGGATAAGGCTGGGTACCTTATCCTGACAACACTATAGATACGGTCCACTCTGTAAAAGTTACAGACGACTCGATCCAGGTCGTTCCTGTGAAGACATGCTAGTGGGGGTATCGTATACAATGAGTTTGTATAAGACCAGACCACGAAATAGCCAATCTTTAGATGTAACACCGTTAACTAATAGATTGCTGTTTCTTAGGATGACCAGGCAACTCGTTCTCAATCCTGAGTGAGTTATGGACTCCTGCCCATGAGGGCTCATCCTTTGATCTGTATGGGTAAGAGTGGCCCGAGTTGCCGACTCAATATTCCTACCATTTTGGAGACGAGATCGAGTGGGGAGCTGGGAACATAACTTCACAAGATGAAATTCACTCATCTCCGACTTTACGGGAGTAGATGAGTGTTCCCTTAAATGCTGACTCCGGGACTTGAACAAGGGGTCCCACCCTCTCATTGGCCAGAGAGGGACTTCCGATTATTGGTCGGACCATAACCGGGTTGTTCATTAGAGGAGCATTGGTATTTAAGGAGTAAGATGTAACTCAGGGGTAAAATGGTAATTTGACCCAACTTGAGTTACGAGCACTCGTGAAGGATTGACTCATCATTAATGGTCGTATATCCATGGACACGAAAACATTCTGTAGTGAGAAGAGTGCAACTGCGGGTTTTTAGTGGAGTGACACGTAGTTAACGAATGTTGATTAACTCGGTCAATGAGTTTGACCGATTAATCTTGCATCGTTGGAGCTTCTGATCTGTAGGTCCATTAGGTCCCCTTGCTAGCTCATAACGGGTAAAACGAGGATCAAGTTTTTGGAAGAATTTGAATTGTTCAAATTACTTAAGGGATTATATGTATATTGATACGTTATAATATATAGTTAATTATAAATTAAAACTATATATTATGAGAGAAATTATTTGAATGAGATTCAAACAAAATGAATATGAATATGATTCATATTAAAACTATAGGTTAAAAATAATGTGCATAAGATGTACATTACAACTATAGGTTATGCGAAAGAAATGTTTTAGAATATGATTCTAATTTTATAATAAATAATTAAGTGTTAATTATTTATTTAATTTATATATATATATATATTAATTAATTATTAATTGGATGAATAATTAATTATATTTATTAATTAATAAATTAATATATATATATTAATTATTATCAATTAATATATAAATTAATAATTAAATGCTCTACAAAATTGCAGGGGAGTGGGCAGTTAAATGACGTGGGGTAACTCTCCACGTCACTGTTTTTTGTTCTTCTTCCTTTTGCAGTTCTGCAAAACACAGCAGAACATAGCAGAAAGGAAGAACTCCCATTCTCTCTCGGGAAAAGCTTTCTTCATCATCTCTCCCTCACATTCCAAATCGGTGCTCCCACAAGCACGCTCTCGAGACCCAAGAGGATAGCGAGGAAGACACGGTGGTGGTGTTCGGGTGGAAACCGTTGAAGAAAAGTTCTTCAAAGGTATGATTTCCCTCTGTATTTTCATCTTGATTTTTTTGATTTTGTTTCCCAAATTTTCACAAACAACGGTTCGCTTCTGCTCCGGGATTCACATCCCTTCAATTGGTATCAGAGCCAAGTTGTTGTTCTGATTTTTGGTAGCAAAATCAGTGTTTCTGGTGGGTGTTTTCATATTTTCGAAATTTGGGTTTGCGGGTTGGAAAATTTCCGGTTTTTGGCATTTAGATAGCGTTTTTCTTCTTTATTTGATCATGTAAGGGCCCGGTGTTTTGGGCATATTGTTTCTGCATTGAGTCTGTAAGTCCGGGTCGCTCGAAAGTTGTTCGTCGCGTCGGATTTGGCGAAAAATTGCAGAAAACAGCGAAGAAGACGAAGCAGACTGCACAGACAGCGCTGCAAGGACAGCACACAGCGCCACGGCGCTGCACTGTAGCGTTGTGGCGCTGTGCAGCGCCATGGTGCCGTGGCGCTGTCCTGAGTTTTTTTTGGCGCGTTTTCGTGGCTTTGTTTCGCGGTTCAAGGGCGGTTGCAGTCGTTTCCTAATTTTTTAATGTTTTGCTTTCTTAGGGTGCTAAAAACCGTTCCAACTTTGCTATTTAATTATTTTATGCATTATGAATGTATATTTTAGTTAAAATCATATTGCATATTGTATGCCATATAGTTTTAAAATCCCACCATAGGTTACATACATAATATGTATGTTTTGATATATAGTATGTATGTATGGTCATGCATCATATAGTTATAAATATTATAATGTATGAATGCATGTTTTATTTTCATAATTAATATAAGTGTTGTATTAATTAGATGAAAATAAGGTTGCATTGAGCATGACATTACTTTGGTTAATATAAATGTTATATTAATGTATGCTTACAATGATTGATTATAGTTTTAATTTCTTAAATTTTATAAGATTTATAAAATGTGGCAGAAAGAAATTAAAATCTATAATAAAGAATTGCATGCAAACATAGGGTCTAAGTTGATTAATTTTAAAGGGGTTTAAAATTAATTAGACCTTAGGTTATATCTTCTAATATGATTAGGCGGTAGTCTTTTATTTTATTTTAACTAGGTTTAAAATGAAATGATAAAAGACTAAATATAAAATATTGCCTATAAGGGAACTCTGTCTAAGGAAGGTTCTGTCTAGGTTGAGGTATTTAAGCTGACTGTAAGAGAACACCTCTACCTGGGAACCGACCTGGGGGTTGAATTAGTCAATATTTTATATACATGCAATAATGTTGTTGGTTTATTAAAGTGTTTAATGGACTAAAACATTATTGTACAACTACCAATATAAGAGTTATATTGGACCGACTAAAAATTCACTTAGTTAATTTCATTTAGCCGGAATTTATCTAAGTAATATACCCTAGTCTTAGAATACTAAGTGGGAGCTAAAGAGAATATGTAATATACAGCGTATATATTTGATATACAAAGTATATATAACATACTTTTTTCTCTCTATCACGTTCTCCTTTATATTCACACTGTGAGTTCCATGCTAGGCCTCCTGTTGCCCTAGGCGCAGCCTCCCTACGGAAGGTGTTTTCATGGTTCAATATCGAGGTGAATGGAGATAGTATTCATAGTAAGTCAAAGAAGGACGTGTAACAAGACATCCTACGGTCTTCGCCATTGGTTTTCACCGTGAGGTTTAATACATAACCTGCGTGTCGTCCTGGAGCGACCATCCCTACGGAGGGTTCATTGTATGGAATCAAAACCAAGAGAAACTCCAGAAATGGATAAGGGTCTCTTAGGTTTCGCTCCAATATTTTTCTTCCTTACGGCGGGATTATTAGGGTGGATCTTTGAGGTCCGAAAATGACTCGTCGCACTTACGGTGAGTTGTTAAGTTAGTTAGCAATTTACTGACCAAATAATCGATGACTAAAGTTTATGGGAATAAGAGTTATTCTGGTGTAAAATTTAGTTGAGAAAGTTTCAATTCAATGAAGGAGTACCTGTCTGCCCTACGGTAGTTGTTGCTCTAAATCACTGAAGCGTCGTTGCAAAACAATTTTGTTAGGGTGCTTAATTACTTTTGCTAAAATTTGATTGGATCTAAAGGCTAATGCATGAAACTGATATAGGTTGTTTTTACTTTCAGCATGTCTTCTTCCATTATTGCACTCCTAGCCGCTCAAAAACTTAATGGCGAGAATTACAAACAATGGAAATCGAATCTAAACACTATTCTCGTGATAGATGATCTTAGGTTCGTCCTGTAAGATGATTGTTCTCAAGCTCCTGCGCCTAACGCCACGAGCATTGGAAGCGCAACTGCCTAAAGAACTTGGCCGAAAAGAATAAAGCCAACGAAGGTAAATATGATTTACTAGTTTTGGAAACATGTTTAGTGGAGAACGATGACTCCGCCTGGATATTGGATTCAGGAGCCACTAATCACGTTTGTTCTTCATTTCAGGGAATTAGTTCCTGGAGGCAGCTTGATGCCGGAGAGATGACTCTCAAGGTCGGAACGGGAGAGGTCGTCTCAGCTGTGGCGGTTGGAGAGCTCAACTTGTTTACAAACAAGAATATGTATATATTATTAGATAATGTGTACGTGGTTCCTAAAATTAAAAAGGAACTTAATTTCAGTTTCTTGTTTGTTAGAACATATGTATTCCATTTCATTTCAATTGAATGAAGCGTTCATTTCGAGAAATGGTGTTAATATTTGTTCTACTTTGCTTGAAAACAACTTGTACGTGCTAAGACCAACCATAACTAAAGCAGTATTAAATACCGAGTTGTTTAAAAATGCTAGAACTCAAAATAAAAGGCAAAAAGTTTCTCAAAAAGAAAATACCTATCTTTGACACTTAAGATTAGGTCACATTAATCTCAATAGGATTGGGAGGTTGGTTAAGAATGACATTCTAAGTGAGTTAGAAGACGATTCTTTACCACCATGTGAGTCTTGTCTTGAAGGCAAGATGACTAAAAGACCTTTTACTGGAAAAGATTATAGTGCCAAAAAGCCCTTAGAACTTATACATTCAGACCTTTGTGGTCCGATGAATGTTAAAGCTCGAGGAGGGTATGAATACTTCATCTCTTTTATAGATAATTATTCAAGGTATGGTTATTTATACCTAATGCAACATAAGTCTGAAGCCCTTGAAAAGTTCAAGGAGTACAAGACTGAAGTTGAAAATCAATTAGGTAAAACCATTAAAACACTTCGATCAGATCGGGGTGGAGAGTATATGTACTTGAGATTCCAGGACTATATGATAGAACATGGAATTACATCCCAACTCTCAGCCCTTGGTACACCTCAACAAAACGGTGTATCAGAAAGGAGAAACAGAACCCTGTTGGACATGGTTCGATCAATGATGAGCTATGCTCAGTTGCCTAACTCGTTTTGGGGTTACGTAGTGGAGACTGCGGTTTATATTTTGAACGTTGTTCCATCAAAAAGTGTTTCTGAAACACCTTTTGAACTATGGAAGGGTCGTAAAGCTAGTTTACGTCACTTCCGCATTTGGGGATGCCCGGCACACGTGCTCATGACTATCCCAAAGAAACTGGAACCTCGTTCAAAAGTATGCCTATTCGTAGGTTATCCTAAAGAGACGAGAGGTGGTCTATTCTTCGATCCTCAAGAAAACAGAGTGTTTGTATCGGCAAATGCTACTTTCTTGGAAGAAGACCATGTTCGAGATCATAAACCACGAAGTAAGGTAGTTATTAACGAGATTTCCGAAGAGGTTACAAACACGTCAACAAGAGTTGTTGATCAAACTGGCATTACAACAAGAGTTGTTGATGAAGCCAATACATCACGTCAGTCACATCCGCCTCAAGTGTTGAGGGTGCCTCGACGTAGTGGGAGAGCTGTGTCACAACCTGACCGCTATGTGGGTTTAACTGAAACCCAAGTTGTCATACCTACAAAAAGGCAATGGAAGATACTGACAAGGACAAATGGGTCAAAGCAATGGACCTGGAAATGGAGTCGATGTACTTCAATTCCGTTTGGGAACTTGTAGATCAACCTGACGGGGTAAAACCTATAGGATGCAAATGGATCTATAACAAAAAACGAGAGGCCGAAGGAAAAGTACAGACTTTTAAGGCGAGACTTGTGGCAAAAGGCTACACACAAAGGGGAAGGGTGGACTATGAAGAAACCTTTTCCCCTGTAGCTATGCTTAAGTCCATTAGAATACTTTTGTCCATTGCCACATATTATGACTATGAGATATGGCAAATGGACGTCAAGACTGCTTTTCTGAATGGCAATCTTGAAGAAAGTATTTATAT
>NW_019104799.1:77005-89601 GCF_001995035.1 Momordica charantia | reverse complement strand
TTGGTTCTTCTTCAACTCTTTCTTCCTCTTGACCCTTGTAGGTTCTTCATTGGCCTTTATAATGGACAAAATTTGTTGTTGGGTCCAATGAAGTCTTCTTCGTTTTGGGGGTCTCTCCTCTAGTTTTTTCTCCTTGTTGATGTAGGTTGATTCTTGCCTAATTTCTGACCATATGTTTTAAGAAAAATGAGTTAAGTAAGAAAATACAAAACGTACTCATTAATTAATTATTTCCTTTAAAAAAATAAAGTAAAGTTGGTACTAAATTTTATTTGGAACATATGCTCACGTGAATCACAAAAGAACCAAGCTTAGGAATTCTCTTGATATTTTTGGGAAATTTGAACATGCATGAAAAATAAATATGTTCCAAATACGTCGTCACATAAAGTATAAAGAAAATATGACTTCTCACTTACATATTTAACAAGCTAGACTAGTATATGAAAACTTATCATATGTGTTGAATAGACTTTGGTCTCTCTATTCCTTGCGTGTTGGTTTTAATGATTAAATAGACATTCATGTCTTTATTAGGAATGATCGAGGAACTGGAATTGTCAAATTAGGTGCTATTGAGAGCTTTAATATTTTAGAATAGTCATTTATAGCCTATTCAATATGGCTTCTTGAAATTTTTAACAACATTGCATAAAGTTCTAAGAAATTTACTCTCGTTAAGTGCACCATTATTTGATATAGGAGAGGTCTTTATTCCCGGATATCTTAAAAGCCATCATATCAAGTTGTAGCAAATGAAATCGTTATAAAATATGATGCATTAGGAAGATAAGGTCTATGACATTTTCTAACTCCTTTAAGGATTTATAGAGCAAATAAGTCATATATATTTTTAGGCAAACCTAAGATGTATGTTTCTTATAAAATTATTCAAAGCTCAAAAAGATGTGGTAAGAAGTATGACAAATCATTTTTTCTTACCCTCGATCTATTTGGAGAAAGCACTTGAGATTGTTATAAAAAGTTTAAGTGGTGTACCAAATAAAGAAACAATTAAAATCACTTGCCATTCAAGGTTTTGCGAGACTTGGACTTAAGATTTTTAGTTGTCACTCTAATACACTATTCTTTTCAATATATATAATTTCTAAAGTTAGTACCCACTTAAAGTTGATGTGGATGAGATTTTAAAGTTTCTTATGGATGTTGAGTTTAAGGGCAAGATAAAGTAAATAATGTTATATTTAAGATAAATTTAGTTACTTTCTTTTTATAACAACGTTAGTAAAAAATAAAGACTCTCATCATTTTAGTAAAACAAACTCAACATCATTAAAAGTATCATTAAAGTAATTAGAAGGGATAGATGAAATATGATTATAAAGATTTAAGTTAGATTATAAAGATTATCTTCTCTAAAGTTAAACTCAGTCTTATCTCTTAAAAGAGAAATTCAATGTCATAAAGAATGTGTTGAAACAACAAACAACGAAGATATTTTACATTTTGTTATATTGTTTTTAAAAGGCAATGCTAACAAATATAAGGCTCATCTAATTGTTATAGTTTCAATTATTAAAACTGACATTAATTTTTAGACATCTTTTCTATGGTTTCTCGAAAAGTTTTTTCAAGCAAATGACAATACTTATAACCTTTTTGAGTTGTGTCAGATGAATATAAAGATTGGTTTCTTGATAGTATAATTTATGAAATAAATAAGCTTGTATATTTTAGAGACTTTTAACCTAGTAACACAAAGTTTCAAAAAGTTTATATTTGTTATGGAAATAGAACAATCTAGACAAGAAATTGGATATCGAGTCAAGGAGAAGGCGACGAGTCGGTAAGTGCCAAGAGGTCAACAATGGCCAGCCTGTTCAAGGCTGACCAGGCCTTAGCATTGAGCCCTGTTGGGTGTCGAGGTGTTCTCGGCCTTAGCCGAGAACGTCTCGTAACTTCTCTCCCAGCCTCCGTGCCGATCGATCCACGTGTGTCCTGCTCCAATCCTTATTCGTCCTTGGATCTGCTACGAAACACTTTAAGGCCCAAGAGTACGAGTTGCGTGATTAACCTAGGGTTTGAGTCATGTAAACCCTAGAGAGGTTAGAATAGAAGACTTTAAATAAAGGAGGAGTCGAACATCAGAGGTATGTTGAAGTAGACCCTATTCCTGTTATTCTTCTACTTCGATTCTAACTTAGGCACCAAAGCCTATGTGGTAACGACCACACTGGTTTAGAGCAGTTTGATTTTGCAGGTCGTATTGGTCCCTTCCTTCTTTGAAGAATTGGTGCGAGTTTGGGAGAATTCTATGGAGCCTAATCTCTATATCAATATTTGGCGCCGTCTGGGGAGACGATTGCGAAATTCATAACAAATTTGGCAGAGGTCAACTGAATCCGAGGAAGCTAGGATGAAGAAAGCCGACATCATTCTTGGTGGAAATCGGCAATGCTTCAGGAAAATGGATCAGCCAGAGGAGAGCCCGAACGATGCGATCGACTACCAAGAAGGAGCCCATCCGAGCCTTGGCCACCATCTAGGTTCGTTCGCTCCTGGAAAGGGAGAACCGACAGAGGAGGTTGAGTCTATCCCACTAATGTCCGAGGACCGACGAGTCAACATTTGGACCAGGTTGGGAGTCAAGGAAAGAGCAAGCCTCATCAATTTCCTCAGAAGCAACGCTGACGTGTTCGCATGGTTGCACGAGGATATGTCGGGAATTCATCGAGAAGTCATGGTACACCGACTCAACGTCGATAAGAGCTGTAAACCAGTGAGGCAAAAGTGTTGTGTCTTTAACTAAGCCAGGAATGAGATTGTAGTCGAGTAGGTAGACGAGCTACTGAAAGCGGGATTTATCTGAGAGGTGCATTATCCACAATGGATATCCAATGTGGTGCTGAGAAGAAGCCTAATGGCAAGTGGAGAATGTGCATCGACTTCACAAACCTGAACAAGAGCTCCCCTAAGGATTCTTTTCCTTTACCTTGAATAGATCAACTGGTCGACACCACTGCTAGGCATTAGAGACTGAGTTTTATGGATGCCTACTCTAGATACAACCAAATCAAGTGCATCTACCTGACTAGGAAAAGACGTCCTTCGTCACAAGCAGAGGTCTATATTGCTACACAGCGATGCCCTTTAGATTAAAGAACGATGGTGCTACATATCAGAGGATGGTAAATCGAATGTTCGCAGTATTAATCGATAGAAATATGGAGGTATACGTGGACGACATGTTGGTAAAAAGCCGACAAGGCGATTAACATGAAACAAATTTAGCAGAGGCATTCGAGGTATTACAGAAATACAAGATGAAACTGAACCCAAACAAGTGCACATTCGGAGTGACCTCAGGAAGATTTCTGGGATTCTTAGTGCATCAACTAGGAATCGAAGCCAACCCAGATAAAATTCGAGCCGTACTAGAGATGGATTCTCCCAGAAACCTAAAGCAACTGCAAGGACTCGATGGGAGAATAACGGTGCACAATAGATTTGTAAGCCATTAAACAGACAAATGTCTCCCGTTATTTAAATTTTTAAGGAAGAAGGACATTTTGAGTGGACAACAGAGTGCGAGTCTGCCTTCAAGGAGCTAAAGCACTACCTGCGGGTGGCACCGCTCCTCTCTAAGTATGTCCCCAGCGATGAGCTTTACCTCTATCTTGTCGTCTCAGACACTATAGTGAGCTCGGCGTTAGCGAAAGAAGAGAATGGACGATATTCTCTAGTCTACTACATGAGCAAGGCAATGAGGGAGGCAAGACTAGATACCTGCATGTTGAGAAGCTGGCACTAGCATTGTTCACCTCGGCTCGAAGATTGTGCCCATACGTCCAAGTCCATAAGGTAACTGTTCTCACCAATTTCCCTCTGCGTCAGATCCTACAAAGACCTGAGACCTCAGGATGATTGGTAAAGTGGGCAGTAGAGCTCAACGAATACGGCATCCATTACAAACCAAGGATTGCGATGAAAGGGCAAGCTGTGGTCTCCCCGGACAGGGAGAGATTTCAGTATGCCCTACGGTTTAGTTTTCGTACATCCAACAACGAGGCTGAATACGAAGCTCTACTGGCCGGATTGAGGGTGGCTAGGTATATTGGGGTCACAAACATATTGATTCTCAGCGATCGCAGTTGATCGTGAGCCAAGTAAAGGAGGAGTTAAAAGCTAAGGAACCACGAATGATGGAATACCTAGCTCGAGTAAGGGATCAGCTTGACATGTTCTCAAAATATGAGATCAGAAAAATTCCTCGCGCCCAGAACGTTAACGCAAACGCCTTAGCTCGGCTGGCTGCAACTTATGAGACAGACCTGGAAAGAACTGTGCCAGTAGAAATTTTGTCCGAGTCGAGCATAAAGGTCCAAGAAGCGATGGACATCGACGAGCAGGGGCGACTTGAGGAGAGCTGGATGGACCCCTTGATCAAATATTTGAGAGATGGGACCTTACCTAACGAGAGAATAGAAACCCAGCAACTCCAACGACGAGCAGCCAAATATGTGCTTAGAGATGGGAACTTGTACAAAATAGGCTACTCTTTACTGCTCTTAAAGTGTTTAGCACCAGAGGCAGCTGATTATGTCATGAGAGAAGTGCATGAAGGCATATGTGGCAATCATTCAAGAGCACGATCTTTAAGCGACAAAATTGTCCGACAAGAATATTACTGGCCAACCATGCTAAAAAATGCAACACAGTTTACTAAAAAGTGCGACGGGTGTCAGTGGTTCGCAACGGGTACCTCGACAACCACCCGAACCACTAACCAGCATAATGAGTCCTTGGCCTTTTGCTCAATGGGGAATAGACTTTATAGGCCCCTTCCTACAAGGAAAAGGTCAGACCAAGTTTGCAGTGGTTGCAGTCGATTATTTCACCAAATGGGCTAAAGTTGAGGCCCTAGCTACAATTACTGAGAAGAAGATTGTCGACTTCATTTCGAGAAATATAATTTGTCGCTTTGGGATACCTTACACTATTATTAGTGACAACGGGAGGCAATTTGATAATGTAGCGTTTCAAAGCTTCTGCATGAAGCTAGGTATCAAACACATTTGCTCTTCGCCAGCGCATCCACAAGCTAATGGGCAGGTTGAAGTAGTCAACAAATTATCAAAAGAACCCTAAAAACCAGTCTAGAAGAATTCAAAAGGTTATGGGCTAAAGAGCTCTACAGTTACTGTGGGCTACAGAACGACACCGTGTACGTCAACAGGAGAGACCCCCTTTTCATTGTCATTTGGCTCCGAAGCAGTGGTGCCGGTAGAAATTGGTCTCCCTTCTCCAAAAGCAGAACAACTCAACCATTTATAAAATGATGAATCCATACAGCTCAACCTCGATTTATTTGAGGAAAATCGAGAGACGGCATGACTGAGGACAGCGGAATACAAAAATCAAATCACCAAATATTCAATTCTAGAGTTAAGAAACGCGACTTTAAAACTTTAAAAAAGGCGACTTGGTATTGAGAAAAGTCATGCCAAACACAAAAGATTCAACCAGCGGGGTGTTGGGGCCAACATGGGAAGACTCGTACAAGGTTACAAAAGTTGTTCGAACAGGCACCTACGCCTTAGAAGATCAACGTGGAAAAGCCCTACCCCATTTATGGCAAGCCTAACATCTCAAGATATATTACCACTAGCTTAGTGGCATACTCTACTTCGTTGGAATACGTGTTATACTCGGATACACACTTGTTTCAGTTGATTAGGTTGTTTATGGTCCTTGCATCTTCATTTATTTATCATTTTGAGTTGTCTAAGCAATTTTTTTTAAATGAGAATTAAGTTGTTTTAAAGATCTTCGATGTTCAAGATGTAATTAGTCCTTTAGTATTTGAGAATTTATGTTTATTTTGAACTAAAAACTTCTCAAGTGGGGGCATGCGCGTAAGTTAATCAATAGATGGTCAAAGAACTCGAATTGGGACAAACCTATAAGCAGACCGATAAGCTGAAACCAGCCAGTAAAATCGGGGAAGAGAATCCCAAAGGTGTTGAAAGGTATGCGTACAGGCCCAACAAGGTTAAAACGGAAAGCAGGCATGTCAAACCAACCAATGAAACTCAGAGTATAAAACCATTTAGCAAAAACCAAAATAGGTTAAAACCCAAAGGGTATTTGATAAACTCAGGGTAGAAAACCGGTAGAAACCAAATAGGTTAGAAACTCAAAAGAACTACCGCTAGCCTTGCTGAAAGTTAGAACCCAAGGTCAAAATCTAATAGTTGAAACTAATCATATAGCAGAGCCTAAGAGACTTGACTACAACCAACTACAACAAAAGGGTATGAGGGCTAAGAAGACCAACCCGTGAAACGACAACTAACTACAACAAAAGGGTGTGCGGCTGTTCTATAAAATGGTCAGCCCATGAATAACAAAATACTCTCAAAGCAGAAGTCTGACATTTTGAGTAACTCGTTATCTTCAACTTTGAGAGTGGGGGCTAATGTTATGGGAAAATAGAACGGTCCAGACAAGAAGTTAGAAATCGGGTCAAGGAAATGGCGACGAGCTGGTAAGTGCTAGGAGGTCACCAACCGAGGTCGACCCATTCAAGGCCGACCAGACCTCGGCACCGAGCCCTACTCGGTGCCGAGGTGTTCTCGGCCTTAGTTGAGAACGTCTCGTAATTTCTCTCCTAGCCTCCGTGCCAACCGACCCACATTTGTCCTGCTCCAATCCCGATTCGACCTAGGGTTTGAGTCATGTAAACCATAGAGAGGTTAGGATAGAAGACTTTAAATAGAGGAGGAGCCGAACATCTAGGTATGTTGAAGTAGACCATATTCCTATTATTCTTCTACTTTGATTCTAACTTAGGCATCGGAGCCTGTATGGTAATAGCTAAACCGGTTTAGAGCAGTTTGATTTTGCAAGTCGTATTGGTCCCTTCCTTCTTTGAAGAATTGGTGCAAGTTTGGGAGAATTTCGTGGAGCCTAATCTCTGCATCAACAATATTCATCTGTGATCTAAATAAGAAATTTTTATCTGTAATTTCATAATTTTCATAATATATTGATATTATCACATGTAATATCGAAATGTAATAAGAGAAATAATTATGAATTATTGGTTTAGTGGGAGTAAATTTATTTCTCTAGTGTAATATGTCTTCGACCTAAAAAAGACCTTGTTAGATGATGAAAACTTGCATGAACATATCTCTTTTATATTGTGAAAGGATATTGTAAGATCAATCTTAAGTAACATTGAGAATTCACAAAAGAGTTATGCTGTAAGGTATTGCAAGTTCTCTAACATAAATATTTATGCACTAGGGAATATTGAAATCACCAGAAGAGACAGGCTCAGTTTCAATAAAGGTCCCTCGAATATATAAAGTAAAATAAAAAAATTCATACTTAGAGTCTCTATGTTTCCGCTTCAGTATTCATATCAAGAATGAAATGCAATTTTTTGAACTCTTAATTGGATCTAAAGAGTTATAAGGTACTTAACAAAAGGATACATGCTCGATCGTCAAAATCAAATCAATTATAGATCATAAGGCAATTTGATTATGGTAATATTAGTTGTCATCTAGATCCACCTTTGAGGTTCTATTCACTAATAGATTAAAGGGTACTACTATCTCGAGAAGGTGGTAAAGAGTCGCTTTAGTCCCTTTCACCATTGAAGTTTGTGTTCATGACATTTTGTGTGTGGCAACAAACTTAAGGAATATGGTTATAAAACGTTGTCCGTAGGTTGTCATACCAGGATTTGTTTTTCCATATTACAATGAATATTTAAGCTTTAGTTGATAAAAGAAATTCAGAGTTTTTTTTTTTTTTTTAAAGAAATGCAAATCTATTATTGCGCATCCGTTCATTAAGGACTTTCACAAACTATTTTCAATTGTAGATAGGATACTTTGGCTAAGATTAAGGTTTTAACAAGTTTTTCGGGCGAAATTTTGAAACATTCGAATTTTTTGTTTCATTTTTTATGGAAGGCGTCTGGCGCCTCAGCCCGTTCCAAAAATTCAAAAATCATGATTTTGATTTGGGAGTTAGTTTTGACTTGAAATAAATGAGGGTACGATAATTTTTCGTTTTTAATCAAATTTATGAGGTTTAAATAAAAAGAAAGAGTATATGTGTTTTGGGTTTTATTAAAAGGTGAGAGGAGTGGGGGTTTAATTGTTTGAATTTTTTTTTTCAAGTGGGTTTTTGTTTTATTAATTTAAAATCTTAAACTCTAACTTAAAAAAAAAAAAAAGACACATCAGCCCCTTCCTCTTCTATTTCACGCAAAAACAACCCCATTTGTTCCCTCTGTTTGCGTTTTTACAGCTGTGAAAGTTAAAAAATTCTTCATCCTTCTAATTTGAGTTTTCTTCATCATCCATGGCTTCATCTTCTCGAAGCACTACCTTCCTCTCGTCATCTACTGTAATACCTATAAGTTCTCATCTCCCAAGCTCCCAAAATTTGAATTTTCAAACTCCCAATATACAGATTTTTGCCCAACAGCAGTGATTGGGAGTTTCCGGCCATTTATTGCTAACCCGACGTTGCCACATGCCCTGATAAGCAACCAGTATCATGGGTCATTGGTTCGGGCTCAAAACCCACCTATTTTGGGCACGTTTCGTCGGCGTTTGGACCCTTTTCCGCCCACTTTTCAACAGCAATTTGGGAATAATTTTGCTGGAGAGGCAGCAGGGGAACATAAAGAGGGAAGTTCAGGGGTGCGTAGCATGGAAGTTGATGAGAGTTTGAATGTAGAAATTTAGGTAAGGCGCATGGCGCCTCCCTCTATCACAGTGGTCGAAAATTCGAGAAAACGGGCCGGTTCAGTAGATTTGTCTAGTGGAACAGCGAAGCGAAGTAGAGAGGATAATTTTCGGAGGTATACATTTAAGGAATGGGAAGTAGTGTTTGAAGATCCCAGGAGGTTGGCTAGTCAAATCGCTTGGAGAGCTTGCTATAGGCAACCTCCTGTGCAACCACCACTTTAAGGGAAGTTTCATTCTTTTTATGTTGGTTATATTTTTTGGAATTTAATTGCATGTTAGGTTTTGGTAGGATAGTATTGTGAATCTTTTCTGGTTGTTTCTGAGTTGAAATGTGAAAATATGAACATATAGTTTTTTTCTGTTTCGATCATGTTCTCATTCTAGGCCTTAGCGAAGTATATTTCTTAAAACAGCATGCTGCAAATTTAATCTCATTTAGCATTTTGGAGTGTCTTTTATTATTTATCATGTTGATGATGATTCTTAAGTATTAGATAGACTTTGTTTTCTTTTTGTCCGAAAAAGCCATGAGCCATCTGTGACCAAGTCCTTTTCAATAAAATGTTTTTTTTTTTTGCTTTTCTTCTTTTGAAACTTAAAACTTTTTCAACGTTTTATGAAGTCTTTGTCCTCTTTTACCTTGATTTTTGCATTAACACTTCAAAAATCTTTTCCGAGTGAGGACACTGTCTCTCTTAAGTTTGGGGGGACAGCCTTTTGCTTTTTAGAAAGAAAATGTTATTTTCTCCATGAAAGAACATGCTATTTATTTTTGCGAAAAGAAGTCACTAGAAAGAAAATGCTTATAAAAAGAGTCTTTGCAAGAAAAAAAAGTATAAAAAAGAAAAAAAACGTTTGCAAATAAAAGAGTCTTCGTTCCTTGTGAGAAAAAAAGATTGGGGAAAACATTTAAATTGTGGGAGAGAAAGAAGAGACGTAAGAAAAAAGAGTGGCAAGAAAATGTCTTTATTTTTATCACTATAGACACTCGTAGCTTAGATCGAGTGGTGTAAGCAGCTTCGAGGGTAGCAATTAGGTCTAGTGTAACATCATCAACCCACCATAGATATTTTATGACATGTTGTTACCTGAAAGACCTCTACAAAGCTGTGGAGAAAATCCCCACAGAGACTTTTACTCTCAGCTTATTTACGCTTTCCCTTGAAGTTCTTAGTTGTTGTTGTTTTAAAGTTTGCTTATTTTAAGTTTACCCTTTATTTTCCAACATGTTATTCTTCAATTATAAGTTTGATCTTATTCAATTAAAATTCTAGCAAGTTCCTTGATATTCATCTCTCTCTCATTACAAAGTTGTAACCACACAATCTTGTGGAATTGACCAAGTATTGCTCCCCAATTTTGAAAGTGAACGGGTTAGGGTCATTCGGGTTACACTCACCCATTTTCAGCTTGTTTTAATTATATTCATCTTTATATCATGTCGTCTACTTCCATCAATGTTCAATTTTGTTTTTCTTTTAAAGTTATGAGCTAAATTTATTTTTTCCAAGCCCGGTTATGGATAGTTAGCTAAAGTTTTTAAAATTCAACAAGGCAAAAGGTGTTTTTCTCTTCTTTTATCACTTAAGGTTGTTTTCTAAAGTTAAAACTTGATTTGGCCAATTAATGTTTTAACCAAATCATGTTTTAACTAAGCGTCAACACTGAAAGGGTTGATACATTTTTACAACTTTAATAATGATTTGACTTTGGAGAGATACTTTAGACATAAAGGTTTCGCTCGGGTAGCCTAGACATAGGACATCAAGGTTAAGGTTAGTTTTTATTAAATTAAGTTTACTTTTGTAATAGACATATTAGAGATGAACTTATACCTTCAAAATCAGTTAGACATAAGAAGACGGCGAAGCAAAACCGATCAAAAATAATGAGAGGCGTATGGCGCCTAGTTGGAAAAAATTATCGTACTTTTAGCTAATTTGAAGTAACTAGGCTTTGTTTATTGCATTGAGTCTTAAAATACCAAAACCAACATTATCCTTAATTGCGGAATTTACACCTTCAAAATTTTTATTTGTTCGCGTATGTAAATAAATTGCGAATATGGTCCAAGTAATAAATGCCCAAGTTTCTTTCGGGTCCCAATTCCAATATGATCCCCATGTCTCATTAGCCCATACTGCCCCTGAAAGAATACCTATGCTTAAAAAGATAAACCCTAGACTAATTATACGATAACTCCAATGATCTAATTGTTGAATCAGATATTTGTTACCCCAATTTGAAATGCAAAATCACCAATCAACATCATTTTCATTAAAAAATACTTCAATTGTCCCTGTGGATCGATACTCGGAATACTCATTCCATTTTACTACTTGTGATGGGTGTACACTTGCACTCTTTCATTTATTTTCATTCCAAAATCTCAAACAACCTGGGATTCTATTAATCCCACGTAACGGTCAGGCTGAGTTACAACCCTTCTACTACGTCAAGACCCTCTCAAATCTTGTGAAGTTTGATGTTGAGTCGATGTACTGGCTTCGTCAACAACCCTTATTGATGGTTCTGCAGTATCAGAAACTCTTGCTGTCGTACTGATAGCTTCATTGAAAATTTCATTTAACACCATTTTACTGCGTGGTTTATGATCTCTTACATGGTCTTCTTCTAGGAAAGTAGCCCAATACAAATACTTTATTTTCCTTAGGATCGATAAGTACACCTCTATTTTCTTTAGGGTAACGTACAAATACGCATATCTTTGAACGTGGTTCCACTTTCTTTGAGTTCGTCACAAGCACATGTGTTGGACATCCCCAAACTCTAAAGTGTCTTAAACTAGGTTTACGACCTCTCCAAAGTTCAAACGGTATTTTAGAAACACTCTTTGATGGAACATTGTCCAGGATATAAACTGCAGTCTCCACTACATAACCCCAGAATGAGATAGGCAATTGAGCATAACTCATTATTGACCGAACCATGTCTAACAAGGTTCTGTGAGTTGGAAAGCGATTTCGTGTTCTATCATATAGTTCTATTGAGATTAATGTGGTCCAACCTGAGGTTCCAAAGATGGGCATTTTCATTAGGAGAAATTCTTTGTCTTTTGGACTGTGTTGTTGTAGTTTTAAACAATTGAGTGTTTAGAACTGTTTTAGTTACAATTGGTCTTAGTAATGATGGTCTTGGGATTTCCCCTAGATTCAAGAGAAGATATCCTATATCCAAAAGGATAAGATATCCTGATGGTCTTAGGATTTTTTCTCTCTATAAATATAGCTGTAAGCTGAACCCTAAAGGTATGCAAAAGGCTAAAAAAAAAAATCTCTCAACTGCCTTACTCTCTCAATCCCTTGCAATTGGATCCCACAATCTGGATTCTCGACCGAGAGACTTAGAGGAAGATCAAGTGGTATTGTCTTATTGGGATTACATGAAGAAGAGTCTTCAAAGGTAAAATTCAACATTCTTCAATGTTTTATATTTTTATGTGTTTTAAATTTCAAAATAAATTCAGAACGTGTTCCACTGCTTCTACTCCGAGATTCACATCACCTTCATTTGGTATCCGAACGCGATTTTTCGTTCTGAATTTTCTGTTGAAATTTTGCACTGGATATGGTGGGTTTTCTTATGCATTTTGATGTTTAAGGTTTATGGGCTTTTGAAATTGGATGTTTATTGGTTTTGGCATTTAGATTTACAAATTCATTTGACTTGATCAATGTATATGGCCCGGTGTTTTTGGGCATTTAGTGTTGTAAATCATTGTGTAAGTCCGTGTCATTCCTGCTAGATGAATTTGGAGGTTTTTGGCCATGATTTAGCAGAATTTTCGATACCGAAGGAGAAGACTCGAGGCTGAGTTCGGAAATCTAAAAAAAAAATCAC
>NW_019104799.1:55625-76850 GCF_001995035.1 Momordica charantia | reverse complement strand
TTTTTTGTTTTTCTTATATTAAATTAATATAATCATCATTATATTAATTTAATATGCTTTTAGAATGCCAAAACCAAGTCCAATTTGCTGTTTATTTAATTATTATACGTTATGAATGTATTTTTAATTAAATGTATGATGCATAATGTATGCCATTTAGATTAAAATCTCACCATAAATTAAAACATGATCATGCATTGTATTAATATAAGTGTTATATAATATGAAGCATGATGTTTTTTTCTTGTAATTAATATAATTTTTATGTTAACTAATGGAAAAATGAGTTGCATTGAGCATGAAATTTCTTTAGTAAATATAATTGATATATTTTTATGAATGTCATTTGATGTCTGCCTATAAGTTTAATTATATGTATAGTTGTTATATGTATGTTTAAAGCTTCGTATTGCATGTTTAGGGTTAATTAATTAATTTTAAAACCCTTTTTAAAACAAATTAATTAAAACTTACGTTAAATTTTTTTTTCTAATAAGATTATAGGTTTTTCTTAAAAAAAACAAAAAAAAAACTTAATATTAAAATATTGCCTATAAGGGAACCCTGTCTTAACACAGTTTTGTCTAGGTTGAGGTATTTAAGCTCGCCGAGTAGGGAACACTTCTACCTGGGAACCGACCTGGAGGTCGAATTAGTCAATATTCTATAAAAGCATGTAATAATAATTTATTAAATCGTTTCATAAACTAAAAACATTAGTGTAAAACTATCCAATATAAACAAGTTGTATTGGGCAAATAATTTTATTTAAGGAAAAATATTTTTGCCGTATTTTTTTTCTTAAATAATAAACCCTAAGTTATAAAATACTTAGCGGGAGGATTAGTGTATGTATATAACATACCAGTATGTTTCATATACGAGGTATGTATAATATATACTTTTTCCCTCAAGCTCTCCGTGAAGTTCACACTGTGAAACTCATGCTCGGCCCCATGGTGCCTTAGGAGCATCCTTCCTTCGGAAGGTGTTTGCATGGGTCAATATCAAGATGAATGGATAAAGTATTTAAAGTAAGTGGGAGAAGGTCGTATGACAACACTTCCTACGATCTCCTTCATTAGTTTGCAAAGCAAGGGTTTCATGCTCGACCTTGTGGTGCCCTGGGAGCATCTTCCCTTTAGACGGTGTTTGCATGAGATCAATATTATGGCAAACTCCAAAAATGGATAGGGTTTCTAAAGTTTTTGCGATGGTATTGTCCTACCTTTTGGTGGGCGTGTTGGGGCGGAATTGAAGGGTCTAAAATGAAAGGGTTACACTTACAATAAATTATTAAGTTAGTTAATGATTTAATGGACCAAATGAAATGATAGCTAATTATTATAAGGGTAAGAGTTATCCTAGTATAGTGCTTGGTTGAGATAGTCTCAATTTAGTGAATGAAATGACTGACTACCCTTCATTGGTGGTTGTTCTAAATCATTGCAAATTATTTAATTGTTAGGGTTGATTATTTCTTAATTTTCTAGATTTTGATTGGTTTAAAGAGTTTTTGCAAAGTTCTAATGTAAATAATCTGTTTGTTTTCAACAATTATGTCTACGTCTTTAATTTCACTTCTCGCAGCCGATAAACTGACTGGGGATAACTATCCCACGTGGAAAACGAACCTTAACGTCATACTCGTAGTAGATGATCTCTACTTTGTCTTAACAGAAGCCTTTTAGGAGGCCCCTAGACCTGCCACCATGAAAGTTGTTCGTGGCGCATATGACAGGTGGACAAAGGCTAACTCAAAGGCCCGAGTCTACATCTTGGCCAACATATCTGATCTTTTGGCTAAGAAGCATGAGACCATGATCGCTGCACTAGAGATCATAGATTCATTGCATGACATGTTTGGGAAATCTTCCACACAAGTCATGCATGAAGCTCTCAAATGCCCATCTTTGGAACCTCAAACTTGGTCACATTAATCTCAACTAGATCAAGAAACTAGTTAAAAGCGGTCTCCTAAGGGAATTAGACAACAACTCTTTACCGGTATGTGAATCATGCCTTGAGGGATGACTAAAAGACCCTTTACAACAAAGGATTATAAAGCCAAATAACCCTTAGAACTTGTACATTCAGACCTTTGTGGTCCAATGAATGTTTGAGCTCGAGGTGGGTATGAATATTTCATCTCTTTCATTGATGATTATTCAAGATTTGGGATTATTTACCTAATGCAACATAAGTGTGAAGCTATTGAAAAGTTCAAAGAGTATAAGACTACAGTTGAAAATTCATTAAGTAAATACATTAAAACACTTCGATCAGATCTTGGTGGTGACTACATGAACTTAAGATTCCAAGACTATATGATAAAACACAAAATCGCTTTCCAACTCTCAGCACCTGGTACACCACAATAAAATGGTGTGTCACAAAGAAGAAACAGAACCCTGTTAGACATGGTTCGATCAATGATGAGCTATGCTCAATTGCCTGACTCGTTATGGGGTTATGCGGTGGAGACTGCAGTTTATATCCTGAACAATGTTCCATTAAATAGTGTTTCCGAAACACCGTTTGAACTTTTGAGAGGTCATAAACCTAGTTTAAGAAACTTCAGAGTTTGATGTACTCCAGCACGTGTGCATGTGGCAAACCCAAAGAAATTGGAACCACATTCAAAAGTATGTCTATTTGTAGGTTATCCCAAAGAAACGAGAGGTGGTTACTTCTTCAATCCTAAGGAAAATAAAGTATTTTTATCAACAAATGCTACTTTCCTAGAAGAAGATCACGTAAGAGATCATAAATCACTTAATAAAATGGTGTTAAATGAAATTTCCAATGAAGCTATTAGTACGACAGCAAGAGTTGCTGATACTGATGGACCATCAACAAGGGTTATTGATGAAGCTGGTACATCCAGCCAACATCAAAATTCACAAGATTTTAGAGGGCATCGACATAGTGGGAGGGTTGTAACTCAGCCTGACCATTACGTAGGATTAACATAATCCCAGGTCGTTATACTTGATGATGGCGTTGATGACCCGTTGTCTTATAAACATGCAGCGAAAGATGTTGACAAAGATGAATGGGTCAAAGCTATGGCTCAGGAAATGGAGTCTATGTACTCCAATTTCGTCGAGAGCTTGTGGATCAACCTGATTGTGTAAAACCTGTACGTTGCAAATGGATCTACAAGCGAAAGAAAGATGTCAATGGAACGGTTAAGACCTTTAAATCTAGACTCGTGGCAAAGGGTTATACCCAACAGAAGGGAGTTGATTATGAAGAAACTTTCTCCCATGTTGCCATGTTGAAGTCTATCTATATTCTTTTAACCATTGCCACATATTATGACTATGAGATATGGCAAGTGGATGCCAAGACAACTTTTTTAAATGGCTATCTTGATGAGAGAATTTTCATGGCTCAACCAGAAGGATTCATAGAACAGGGTCAAGAGCAAAAAGTTTGCAAACTTAAGAGATCCATTTATGGATTGAAACAAGCTTCAAGATCTTGGAACATAAGTGACACGACCAGTCCCAAAACACCTACTAGTCCTAGAATGAGTCGCGTCTGTTGGGTTTTATGCCCTAAACTCCTGGTTTGTAAACATAAAACAAATATTCATTCAACAAAGTTGTTATTGATAGAATTGCATTAACCCAAATCCAATAAACTAACATCCTAGGTTATGTGATGTAACTGGAACAGTATATAATAGATATACAGTATATATTTAATATACTGCGTATATATTTGATATACAGTATATATATACAATATATATTCGATATACAGGTGGATAATGTTCCAGTAGTAACCTAAAGGGTCTATAGTATATGAATAAGGTTGGGTACCTTATCTTGGTAACACTATGAATACGGTCCATTTTGTAATAGTTACAAATAACTTGATCCAGGTCATTCCTCTGGAGACATGAGAGTGGGGGTATCCTATACAATGAGTTTGTATAAGACCGGACCACGAAATAATTAATCTTTAGCTGTAACACCATTAACTAATAGATTAATATTTCAATAGGATGATCAAGTAACTCAATCTCAATCCTGAGTGAGTTATGAACTACTGTCTGTTAGGTCTCGTCCTTTGATTTGTATGGGTGAGAATGGCTCGAGTCGCCGACTCAATATGCCTACCATTTTGGGGACGAGACCGAGTGAGGAGCTGGGAACATAACTACACAAGATGGAATTCACTCATTCCCGACTTCAGGGTAACTAGATGAGTGTTCTCTTAAGTGCTGACTTCGAGACTTGAACAAGGGGCCCCACCCTCTCACTGGCCCGAGAGGGACTTCCAGTTATTAGTTGGACCATAACCGGGTTGTTCATTAGAGGATCAGCGGTACTTAAGGTACAAGATGTAACATAGGGGTAAAACGGTAATTTGAACCAGCTGTGGTTATGAACACCCGTGAAGGATTGACTTACTGTTAATGGTCAAAATCCATGGATGCAAAATATTCTATAGTGAGAAGAGTGCAACTATGGGTCTTTATTGGAGTGACCGACAGTTAACGAACGTTGATTAATATGGTTAATGAGTTTAATCATTTAATCTTGTATCGTTGGAGCTTCCGATCTATAGGTCCACTAGGTCCCCTTGCTACCTCGTAAAGGATAGCTAAGAACAGTTAGTCTTGAAAATAATTTGAATTGTTCAAATTAGTTAAAGGGAATTAAGGTTAATTGTATGAGATGCAATTAATATAATGTATGTTGATACATTATAATGTAAAGTTCATTTTGAATTTGATTCAAAATTATGAGAGAGATAAATATTAGAATTTGATTTAATATAATTGATTAATTTAAAATTAATTTAATTAAATATGATTTAATTCAATTAATTAAATTAATATGATATATTAATTTGGTTAAATTAAATTAGATTTAATTTAATTTAATTAATAATTCTTTTTTGTAATTAATTAAATTAGATTATTAATTATTATTTTAATTAAATTTGTTTTAAGTAAAATAAAAGGAAAAAAAGAAAGAAAATGGGAGAAATCCTCCCACTTTCCACCATGGGAGGTTTTCTCACTTCCCAAGGTGGGAAATGAGTGGAGAAGTGGTGACTTCCCCCTCACTCCTTCTTCCCTATAAAATGGAGGTTCTCTCATTTCTTTTGGGATCGTCCAAACATCGGTTGATAGAGTTTCTGAGATTCTAAACGAGAAAACTCTCTCTCGATTTCTCAATTTCCCTTTCAATTATAAGACGGTTCCTACAAACCGAGTTCTTAATATTCAGAGGATAGCAAGGAAGACTTTGTTGTGGCGTTGGTGTCCACATTGAAGATGTGTCTTCAAAGGTATGTATCACTAACTTCTTGTTATTCATGCTTATATGTCTTTTCTTTATTGTAATTTTAAGACAAGATCGAAGCACACGTGTTCGCGCGCTTTCACTGCGGGATACGAGCCCTTCAGCGCCGACCATATACCCCAACTAAGTATGGAGTCCATGGTCAACTTCTTCTTAACTCTTACCTGAACTTTGACTAACAAGCTCTAAATGGATGTGCACTAAAATAATAGACTTTACAGAACAACCATTCACACATCCATTATAAACATTCTCTTCTATCAAAATGGTGTAGATAACAGTTTTACAACAACTACATGTACGTACAAATTGATATGCAATGCGTCAACTACTCTGGGTGGCAAAAACTAAACTAAATTCTCCTTGAAACTCAGAAACTCAGGTACAGCCTGGGGGAAAACAGAGGATAAACAGTAAGCTGAAAAGCTCAGTGAGTGGCAAGTTGATAAGAAAGTAATCTCGTAAAATTTCTTTCATAAACAACTGAAATTCAAGCTCTGAAAAACATTACAAAACTAGAGTAACATGATAAATTTCATAAAAGTCAATGAACTTTCACATAATAAAATTGTAACAACAATACTTTCAGAACAACCAATAAGCAACGCTTCCAAGTCCTAGATTTGGAATCTGGATTTGGCTCTAATCACCCCGGCATTCCCTAGCGTCCCTTGCGACCTAGTTACGCCAATTTCTCAATCTGCTCTAAAAGCACATTCTAAAAAACAAGTAAAACATTCTTCTTCAAACATTCTTCTACACAGCAGAATAATTCTCTCGACGCGCGAAGTCAAATTGTCCCAAAAACCTTCTATTTCTTGGTATACTATAGAAACACATTCACTTAGCATACAGGTAATCACCTGGATACAATAACATGGTGGTTTAAAAACTATTCTCAATCTCATAAACTATTCTAAAATTCTTAACTTTTCTAACTTTCTCAAATCATTTCTAAAATCTTTCTTTCTAATAACATTTCATAAAATTTTAAAATCATTTTCTGACTTTCTAAATAACATTTCAAATATTTCTCTAAAATCGTAAAGCATTTTTAAATTCTCAAAAACATTTCTAAATTCTCAGACAAACACATTTTATTTCATTCTCAACAGAAACGCTAAAACGTACATAATATATATTTTCTTGAAATTCTATACTAATACATATCTAAAAACATTTCTAAAATCAACCACTCACAATTCCTTCAAACCAGGTTGTAAACTTAGGTTGTACATTGTTCTAATTTTCGCTTTACCTAAAAAGATAATCCAATACGGAATCAATTCATACTTAATCCAACATAAATTCAACACAAACATAATTTCATCATAAACCCTTTTATCTTCAAGTAACCCAAAATATTCCATTAAAATCACTTCTAATCTCTCGTATTACTTATAAGTGGATCCCACCATAATCCATTCAATTTCTCTTTCTCTCACTCCACCTCACTTTTTCTTTTACCCAATTTCTTTTACTTTTCTTATTCAATTTTAAATCAATAATTTCATTCTCTCTCTTCTAAAGAAAAACTCTTGTCTTCTTCTTCTTTCTTCTCCATTAAAACCCACGGGTCCTTTCTTCTTCTTCCTCCTCACTTTTCATTTTTCATTTTTCTTTTCTTTTCTACAATTTCTTCAAAAACCAACCTAACCCTCCTTAATTTGTACCCAAAATAACAAAAATTAACTCCTATTTCTCTGTCTTTCTCTATCCTTCCTCTTCATCATCAACCCCTCTCATCTTTACCCACTTTGTTTCCCATTTACAGCCACTAATTCCCAACAACTTGTTCCCCAAATTTCTACCATAAATCCCCTAAGTTGTAAACAGATTATATATTCTTTATAAAATCAAGTCTCATAAGTTTATCTTCATTCTCAAATAAGAATCAAGAGTTTTTCGGATCTTAAAAATACCCATAAAACTCAAACTCGTGAAGGACACTTCATTTTGTAAAAATCCACAAATTTACAGTCCAAAAATACTATGATTTAGGGATTCCTTACTTTGAATGGTAGAAACTTACCAAATTCCAATTTCTACCACTCTCTTCATCTTCTTCATCTTCTTCATCTTTCCCCTCTCTATTTCTTCTTCCTCTTTCCCTCTCTCTTTCGTGTTCTCCCAAACAACACAATAAAATCTATCTTTTTTTTTGTTTTCTTTTTGTTATTTTCTTTTCTTTTCTTTTCTTTTCTTTTTTTTTTAACACGTCACACACACATCAAACCAACACCACATACACGTGTCCACGGATTCCCAAAACTTCTTTTTTTTTCATATTTATTTTATCCAAACGATCGAAATACCCTTATTATATGTAATTAAAAGTTAAAAGTTATTATTTATTTATTTAATTAATATTGGGATTTAAGATAACTAATTATTAATTAGATTAAAAATTATTAATTAAATTAATTAATTATTAATTAGATTAATAATTATTAATTGATTTAATTAATTTGTTTATTATTAATTAAATAAAAAGAAAAAGATATCCTGATGGTCTTGGGATTTCCCCTAAATTCAGTAGAAGATTCCTCCTACAATTTATCTTCTTTGGCTTTCTTCTTCTCGGCCAAGTACTTCGAGTAGTTCCCTTCTAGTGCCCATCAATACTGTAGTGGAAACATTTCCCTTTGGTTGCGGCTTTAGTCTTCTTCCCCTTCTGGGCAGTTCCCCTATCCACCCTTCTTCTTCTTAAAGTTCTTCGAACCCGAAGAAAAAGGTCCAGGCTTAGTCTCAGAGGTCTAATCTTTGTGGAAGTTTTTGTTGGAAATGACAACATTTGCCTCCCCCTCAGGTCCATTGTTTTTAATGAGGGACTCATAAGTCTAGAACTCGTTGAGGAGCATGGTCAAGTTATATTCCAGTTTATTCATCACAACATTGCTACGAAACTGAAGGAAACTCTTCGGAAGAGACTCCAGAATAAAACTGACTTGGCTAGACTCATTGATAACAGCGTCATTCATCTCCACCACATTGAAGTGGACCATTATACCGAGAACATGTTCCTGGACAGATGTTCCTTCCTTCATCCGTGAGTTGAAGATGAATTTGAGAGCTTCATGCATGACTTGTGAGGAAGGTTTTCCAAATATGTTACCCAATGAATTGATGATCTTGAAGGGATGTGAATCCCGGAGCGGAAGCGGACCGTTGTTCGTGATATTTGGGAAACAAAATCAAAATCGTTAAGAAGAAAATACAGGGGAAAAATTTTACCTTTGAAGAACTTTTCTTCAACGGTTTCTACCCAAACACCACCACCGTGTCTTCCTCGCTATCCTCTTGGGTCTTGAGATCATGCTTGTGGGAGCACCTCGTTTGGAAGAAGAGGGGATTTTTGAGAGAGCAAAAACCTTGAGAAAACCAATTCCTCTGTGTTTTTTCCTTGCAGGTATTTTTCTTGAGAGAGCAATACAGAACCCTTCTGCTGTGTACCAAAAAGGAGGTGATGTGGGATAACTGCCCACATCACCACACCACCACTCCCCTACGTTTTTGGGGGGAGAGGTGGTGTTTTGTTTTTTTGTTTTTTTTATTAATTAAAATCAATTAATTTAATTAAAAAATTAATTTAATTAACTAATTAAAATTAATTAATTAACATTTAATTAATCAAATTCAAATATTAATTAAATATAATTATAAGTTTGAATCATATTCAAACAACTCTCTCTTGTATAACCTATAGTTTTAATGTACATCGTATGCACATTATCTTTAACCTATAGTTTTAATATGAATTTTATTCATATTAATTTTATTTGAATCTCATTCAAATAATTTCTCTCATAATATATAGTTTTAATTTAGAATTAACTATATATTATAATGTATCAATATACATATAATCCATTAAGTAATTTGAACAGTTCAAATTCTTCCAAGACCTTGATCCTCGTTTTACCCGTTATGAGCTAGCAAAGGGACCTAATGGACCTACAGATCAGAAGCTCCAACGATACAAGATTAATCGGTCAAACTCATTTACCGATTTAATCAACATTCGTTAACTACGGGTCACTCCAGTAAAGACCCGTAGTTGCACTCTTCTCACTGCAGAATGTTTTCGTGTCCACGGATATACGACCATAAATGACAAGTCAATCCTTCACGAGTGTTTGTAACTCAAGTTGGATCAAATTACCGTTTTACATCTGAGTTACATCTTACTCTTTAAATACCACTGCTCCTCTAATGAACAACCCGGTTATGGTCTGACCAATAACCGGAAGTCTCTCTGAAGCAAATGAGAGGGTGGGGTCTCTTATTCAAGTCCCGGAGTCAGCATTTAAGGGAACACTCATCTACTCCTCTAAAGTCGGAGAGGAGTGAATTCCATCTTGTGAAGTTATGTTCCCAGCTCCCCACTCGATCTCGTCCCCAAAATGGTAGAAATGTTGAGTCGGCAAATTTGGCCACTCTCACCCATACAGATCAAAGGACGAGCCCTCACGGGCAGGAGTCCATAACTCACTCAGGATTGAGAATGAGTTGTCTGGTCATCCTAAGAAACAACAATTTATTAGTTAACAGTGTTACATCTAAAGATTGGCTATTTCGTGGTCCGGTCTTATACAAACTCATTGTATAGGATACTCTCACTCACATGTCTCCACACGAACGACCTGGATCGAGTCGTTCAAACTTATCCACTTGTATATCAAGGTATATCAAACATATACCTAGTATATCAATTATATACCCAGTATATCAAATATATACCCAGTACATATATTGTCCCGGTTACACTAAAATAACCTCGGATGTTTAGTTTATTGAATTTTGGACAATGCAATGCTATGAATTCAAGAACAAATTTATTGAATAAAACTTTATTGAATATACATTTGTTTTTACACAACATACAAACTACGAGTTTAGGGCAACACACCCAACAGATCTTGACTGCAGTGATCATGTTCTCATGCTTCTTGGCCAAAACATCAAATATGTTGGCCAAGATGTAGACTCGGGCCTTTGAATTGGCCTTTATCCAACTGTCATACGCACCACGAACAACTTTCGTGGCGTCAGGTCCAGGGGCCTCTAGACAGGCCTCCGTTAAGACAAAATCAGATCAGCTACTACGAATATGGTGTTAAGGTTCGTTTTCCATGTTGGATAGTTATCCCCAGTTAGTTTATCGGATGCGAGAAGTGAAATTAAAGATGTAGACATAATTACTTAAAACAAACAAATTATTTACATTAGAACTTTGCAAAACTCTTGAAACCAATAAAATTTAGCAAATTAAGAAATAATCAACCCTAACAATTAAATAATTTTCAATGATACTTCAATGATTTAGAACAACCACCACCGAAAAGTAGTCAATTATTCATTCATTGAATTGAGACTATCTCAACCAAATATTATACTAGGATGACTCTTACCCCTATAATGATTAGCTACCATTTCATTTGGTCCAAAAATCATTGACTTAATAATTTTTTGTAAGTGTATCCCTTTCATTTTAGACCCTAAAATTCTGTCTCGACACGCCCACCGAAAGGTAGGACAATACTATTGCAAAAACTTTAGAACCCTATTCATTTTCAGAGTTTGCCGTAGCACTGATCTCATGCAAACACCTTCCAAAAGGAGGATGCTCCTAGGGAACCGCGAGGTCAAGCATGAAACCCTTGCTTTGCAAACTAATGAAGGAGACTGTATGAAGTGTTGTCATACGACCTTCTCCTACTTACTTTAAATACTTTCTTCATTCACCTTGATATTGACCCTTGCAAACACCTTCCGAAGGAAGGATGCTCCGAAGGCACTACGAGGTCGAGCATGAATCTCACAGTATGAACTTCACGTAGAGCGTAAGGGAAAAGAGTATATATAATACAAACCTCATATATGAAACGTATTGGTACGTTATATGTTGGGTGTGTTGCCCTAAACTCGTAGTTTGTAATTAATGTAAAAACAAATTTATATTTAATAAAGTTTTATTCAATCAATTTGTTGTTGAATTCATAGCAATGCATTGTCTAAATCCAATAAACTAAACATCTAAGGTTATTGTCATGTAACCGGAACAGTATATATATTGGGTATATATTTGATATACTCTCGATATACAAGTAGATAATATCCCGGGAATAACTTAAAAGGTCTATAATATATGGATAAGGCTAGGTACCTTATCCTGGCAACACTATGGATACGACTCACTTTGTAAATGTTACAGACGACCCAATCTAGGTCGTTCGTGTGGAGACATGCGAGTGACGGTATCCTATACAATGAGTTTGTATGAGAATGGACCACGAATAGTCAATCTTTAGATGTAATGCCGTTAACTAACAGATTGCTATTTCATAGGATGACCAGGCAACTCATTCTCAATCCTAAGTGAGTTATAGACTCCTGCCCGTGAGGGCACGTCCTTTGATCTGTATGGGTGAGAGTGACCCGAGTTGCCTACTCAATATTCCTACCATTTTAGGGACGAGACTGAGTGGGGAGTTGGGAACATAACTTCATGAGATGGAATTCACTCCTCCCCGACTTTCGGGAAATAGATGAATGCTCTCTTAAATGCTGTCTTCGGGACTTGAACAAGGAGTCATACCCTCTCACTGACCCGAGAGGGACTTCCGGTTATTTGTCAGACCATAACCGGGTTGTTCATTAGAGGAACAGTGATATTTAAGGAGTAAGATGTAACTCAGGGGTAAAACAGTAATTTGACCCAACTTGAGTTACGAGCACTCGTGAAGAATTGACTTGTCATTATTGGTCGTATATCTGTGGACACGAAAACATTCTGCAATGAGAAGAGTGCAGTTGCGGGTCTTTAGTGGAGTGACCCGTAGTTAACAAATGTTGATTAACTCGATTAATGAGTTTGACCGATTAATCTTGCATCGTTAGAGCTTCTGATCTGTAGGTCCATTAGGTCCCCTTGCTAGCTCACAACGGGTAAAACAAAGATCAAGAATTATGAAATAATTTGAAATGTACAAATTATATAAGGGAACGTATATAATGTATATTGATACATTATATATAAATATATAATAATTGTGGATAAAGATTCAAAATTAATTATGAGAGAAATTATTGGAATGAGATTCAAATAATTAATATGAATTGGATTCATGTTAAAACGATAGGTTATATAGGAGAGAGTTTTTGAATATGATTAAAATATATAGTTTTAATTAAATATGTGATATTTAATTAAAAGATAAATAATTAATTGTTAATTATTTATGTATTTATTTAATTAATATTAAAATTTGATTAATTAACTATTAATTAGATTAATAATTATTAATCAAATTAATTAATTATTAATTAGATTATTAATTATTAATTAGATTATTAATTAATTTAATTAATTAAATTTAAATATAATTAATTAATTTGTTAATTTAATTAGTTTTAATTAGATAAAAAAAAATCAAATCAACTCCCCTGCAAATGCAGCGGAATTGGACGTGGGGTAACTCCCCACGTTATTTGGTTTTAGCTGCAGAAAAGTTCTGCATGCCTCTCTTGTTCAACCTGCAAAGTAGAAAAAAAAAAACAGAGGAAAAAAAATTTTGTCTACCTAAGAACTCTCTCATTCACCGAATTCCCTGTCGGTTCCAACACAACCGAATCTTCACCAAAGTCATAGCAAGGAAGGCCATGGTGGTGTTCATTTTGAGATTGCTTGAAGAAAGGTCCTTCAAAAGTAAGTCTTTTTCCCCTGTGTTTTTCTTTTAAATTCGTAGGTTCTGTTCCTCAAAATTCAACAACAAAGATCCCTGTTTCTACTGCGGGATTTACGTCCCATCATTATATACATAAAGTATCTCCCACTAAGTATTTTATAACTTAGGGTTTATTAGTTAAGAAAAAATCGGCTAAAACATTTTCCCTTAAATAAAATCATTTGCCCAATACTGATGGGATATGAATCCCGGAGCAGAAGCGGATTTTTGTTCATCAATTTTGAGAAACAAAATCAAAAGTGCAAAGATGAAATACAGGGGAAAAATGTTTACCTTTGAAGAACTTTTCTTCAATGGATTAACCAATGAACACCAGCAATAGACCTTCCGTGCTCTCCTTTGGATACTGGGAACACACTTGTGGGAGCGTTCGATATGGATCTATAGGGAATGGAGAAGAGAGTAAAAAAAAAAAAAAAACTTCAGAAGAATCATCTAGTTCTTCTTTTCTAGTCTTTTTTTCCTTGAGAGAGTACGCAGAACTCTTCTGCTTTTCACTAAAAGAGGTGATGTGGGCACCGCTCCCCTACATTTTTGGGGAGAGGTTGTGTTTGGTTTATTAATTAAAATCAATTAATTAAATTAACAAACAAATTATAATTAAAATAAATTAATTAACATTTAATTAATTAATTAAATTAATAATGTAATTAATTATTAATCATTAATAATTAATCAAATTAATTATTAATTAAATAAAACTATATGTTTGAATCATATTCAAACAACTCTCTCTTATATAATCTATAGATTTAATCTACATCTTATGTGCATTAATTTTTAACTTATAGTTTTAATATGAATCTAATTCATATTAATTATTTGAATCATATTCAAATATTTCTCTCATAATGTATAGTATTAATTTTGAATCTCTATCCAAAATTAATATATACTTATATATAATGCATCAATATACATTATATATATTCCGTTACATAATTTGAACATTTTAAATTATTTCATTATTCTTGATCCTCGTTTTACCTGTTATGAGCTAGCAAGGGGACCTAATGGACCTATAGATCAGAAGTTCTAACGATATGAGATTAATCGGTCAAATTCATTGACCGAGTTAATCAACATTCGTTAACTACGGGTAACTCCACTAAAGACCCGCAGTTGCACTCTTCTCACTGCAGAATGTTTTCGTGTCCATGAATATACGACCATTAATGAAAAGTCAATCCTTCACGAGTGTTCGTAACCACAGATGGGTCAAATTACCATTTTACCCCTGTGTTACATCTTGCTCCTTAAATACCACTGCTCCTCTAATGAACAACTCGGTTATGGTCCGACCAATAACCGAAAGTCCCTCTCAGGTCAGTGAGAGGGTGGGGCCCCTTGTTCAAGTCCCGGAGTCAATAATTTAGAGAACACTCGTCTACTCCCCTAAAGTCGGGGAGGAGTGAATTCCATCTTGTGAAGTTATGTTCTCAGCTCCCCACTCGATCTCGTCCCCAAAATGGTAGGAATATTGAGTCGGCAACTGAGGCCACTCTCACCCATACAGATCAAAGGACGAGCCCTCACAGGCAGGAGTCCATAACTCATTCAGGATTGAGAATGAGTTGTCTGGTCATCTTATGAAATAGCAATCTGTTAGTCAACGGCGTTACATCTAAAGATTGGCTATTTCACAGTCCGGTCTTATACAAACTCATTGTATAGGATACCCCCACTCACATGTCTCCACACAAATGACCTGCATCGAGTCGTCTGTAACATTTACAGAGTGAGCCGTATTCATAGTGTTGTCAGGATAAGGTACTCAGCCTTATCCATATACTATAGACCCTTTAGGTTATTCACGGGATATTATCCACTTGTATATCAGGGGTATATCAAATATAATATTGTTTCATCTAAATTCAGTCTTATACATTACGTCACGTACTCATCCACACGTGGCTTGCGGGACCCACTCACGTTCAGTTTAGACCTACTTTTTTTTTCATTTTTATTTTCAAAGTTTCTTCAAACTTTTTTTTCTTTTTTCTTTTTTTTTTCCGCTAGAGCGAGCATAGCTCCCCGATAATTTGATGTATATACCTGTAACCATTAGGTTGTGAGTTTGATTTCCCACTCCTACATGTTATACTAAAAAAAAGAAGGTTTTTTTTCCACTAAAAACAATATTAAATTTAGATGAAACCAGCACGACAGTAACCCAGCGAGAATTGACATATATTCTTTTTCTTAAAGCTCCAAAATTTTATAATAAAAACGTATATGCATATAAATATAATGAAAAAATATTAATTTTAAACTCATCAATTTGCATCTTATACAGTATTGTAATTTTTACGTGTGCTGCAAATTTTATACTTCGATAAATTTACAGTTGAAAAATGGTTGAATAAAATATTCTCATTTATCAAATGAGTTAGAAAATATATATTTTTGTTGTATGAAATATAATTGATATGATTTAGAAAAATCTACCCTAGTGTCCAGAGATATATATATATATATATATTTTTTTTCTTTTTTTTTGGAAATTTATTACTTTTCACATAAATATTTAATGGTAGATTTTTTTGTATCAATCAAACTCAATTCGAGAAACTCGATTGGAGTAAGCTTTTGTGGACTTTTTATTGAATAGAGAAATATAAATTATGACATTTATCCAAGTCTAGATTATGAATCTAAATTTATTAAAAGAAATAATTTTTATTATATAAACTTAATTAGGTATATTTGTCGAAAATGAATTATTGTCATAAAAATTAAAATGATTTATTTTAAATAAAAAAAATATTTGTTAAAATAAAAAACTAAAATAGACTACAATCAGATTCAACAAAAAAAAATGTATCAAACCAATTAAAATAGGTTGAAATTAAGCCTCAATAATAAAATCTTTCGAAATATATATATATAAGACAAAAATCAATAAATTAATATTTGAAAAGAAAAATAAAAAGTAAGCTTCAGTTGTGAGTGGAACATTGAGCCTAGAAATCAATAAAGGTATATTTAAAAAACAAGCAAAATTTTAAATGTCGATGTCAATAGAAATATCGATGTCTCAATTTTATAGAAATATCGATGAAATTATTGATAAAATGTCGATGTCGATGAATATTTCTTGAAAGTTAGAAAAATTAAAAAAATCATAAAAAATATTTAAATTAACAAATAAACATTTTTCAATTTCTAATTAATATTAATATTATGTATATATTAGTGACATTTTATTAATGTTTTTCATATTTTGTCGATCTTCTTGCACTATAATGGAAATGTCGATTTATTCCTCATGTCAATATCGATCTTATTGAAATATAGATATATCGATGAAAATGTCGACATATCGACGGATATTTAAAACCTTGAACACAGGAGAACAAGTGGCAAGGGCATGAAAGACTATGGCGTTGGAAACCAATGGACCAATGTTGTTTTAATGAACAAGGGAGAATGGATATTATTATTGTATTAAAAAAAAGGATCAAATCAAAGAAAAAATTAAACAAAATGAAATGAAAAAAAAATAGAAAAAATTTGACGAGATTAGACGTTAACTCCTCCAAGTAATTTAATTAGTATTTTTATTGAACTTTATATTGGTCCTGAATTTATGAAATTATTGTATTCTCTGATGCCTATAATATTTGTGACGTATTTTTACGTTAATAGAATTTTAAAATGGTTGGTTTATAATGGTTAAATTTTGGATTAACTTAGTTCAACATTAATTTCCACATTTTTCCGTCCTTGTATTAAAGAAAAAATAAATAAATCTCAGAAAATACGTGGTTCTCCATTTTTCTAATATAAAAACATGTCAATTATCTTTTTTCTTATTATTATTATTCACTTCTCTTTATGAAATTTTGCATCATAGAATCTCAAATATGTTGTAGTGGTTTATTTAGTCCTAATTTTTTGTAATCTAATTTGATTTTTTAAATTAAAAAATATCGATTTTAGTCTTTATGTTTAAATTTTAAAAATTTAACTACTTTATTCTTCTTGTTGTTTTTTTAGGCAAATTTTCTCTTGTTGTCATTGAAAAAATTGATGGTGTAGTTTTAAATAAGTTTGTAATAACGATATGATATAGACATATACAAGCGCACTTGACTACGATTGATAATTTTTGATGTGATAAAATATTAGATGCTAATTGGTCAGCTAACCCATTAACTGCTTACAAATAGAAAAGAAATGTTAAATTAGAGTATTTAAAATAATAATAATAATGGACTATCCATTTTTTTAATAGTAGTCCACATAGAGGTAAGTACTAATCTAAATATTATTTTTTTACCGGTATTAGGTGGTACAATAATAACAATAACTTTAATAATTGATTTTAAAAAATATTTAAGACAAAAATAGATATTTTGAAAGTAATTCATACCTATCTTAAAATAATATATAATTTAAACTATTTTTTAATCCTTTCACTAAAATAATGTTCAACAGAGAGACGTAAACTCCTTCCTCAAGTAATTTAGTTATTATAATATTATCAATTTATTTATGAGTGAAGGATTGCAATTTTTTCTCTATTTTTAATATGGAAGATGAGATGATCTCGTTAGAAAGGACATAAAGTATAAATAATCCATTGGGGGATGTGACCAATGTGAAAACTCATGGTTTTTCAAAAGATGGATTACTTACCCATCCAACTTAGTTTGAAGTATTCAAAATCTATCACATCTTTAATAACTTTTTTTTCTTTACGTATATAATATAATCTAATTATTGAATTGATTCCATTTCAGTCACAGAAAATAAAATTAAAAAAATTATAATGATATGATATTGTATGCTTTAAGCATAGATATCATGACTTTGCTTTTAATTTCACACCCAAATGTGGAAAAATAGTTGTTATATATCGCGAATTTTTTCCTTCTCTAGTCAATTCTGGATTTGGGTTGTACTCAGAGTTCCACTCGATGAAGTAAATGCGTTGTTGGATATATAATAAGTTTGAAGAAGAAAAAAAAAAGGTGAAATTTTTGAAATTTGGTTTCAAAATTTACTTGTAATTTTTCTAAACGTATAAAAAGGATTGAATGGTTTATCAAATAAATTGACTTTGCTTTTACAAAAATAAAAAATTTTAAAAAACAAAACTAAATAGTCATTGAAGGGCATGCACTTGAAAAATGGTGGATTATTTTATAGAGAAGTGGAGCTTTAGTTTTCTTTTTCTATCCCTCTTAATTTTTTAAAGAGAGGCAAATATGAAAATGATATGTGGTGGTTGTAGACCAAATGGGGACACAAGCCTTGAAGAGAATTCAGGTCGACCTAATTCAGAGAGATTTGTAATAGGTCAACCAGAAAAAATTGTGATGTGTTTTAATGGATAAGAAATTTGACGTAGTCACAGATTCTCTTTTTATGACGTTTTTTAAACGTCACGGAATCCGTTTTTTTTTCATTTTATAAGCTGTCACAAAATCTGTTTTCCATACTGTTATAATAAAGGTCACTGCTGGGGAAATAGGGTGACGTCGTAAAAAACATCACAAAAAAGTTTGGTGACGTTTGAAAAGCTGAATTTATACGAGTGGTTGGATTAGTAAAGATCCTTTGTTTTTTTAGTCAAAATTAGGGTATAATATTTTAACTAACGGCACACATACTTTTATTGTAAAAAAATTTTGTTCAAAGAGAATTCAGGTCGACCTAATTGAGATGGATCACCCCTATGTTTGAACTTTCAATTTTGTTCTTGTTGGGGTCAAATTGCTCACAGCCGACCTGTTCAGCTAAAGCCAAAAAGTGCCGGCGTGACAGCTCAGCCTTAGTAACTTGTGATGGGATGTGAATCCCGGAGTGGAAGCGGACCATCGTTCATGATTTTTTTGAGAAAACAAAACCAAACGTGCAAAGATGTGAAATACAGGGGAAAAGTGTTTTTACCTTTGAAGAACTCTTCTTCAAGTTAATTTCCACCCCAACACCATCACCGAATCTTCCGAGCTATCCTCTTGGTTCTCGAGAACATGCTTGTGGGAGCGTTTCTTTGGAACGAGTGGGAGTATTGAGAGATATTGAGTGAGAGAGATGCTGGGAGTTCTTCTTCTTTTGTTCTGTGTGTTCTGTATTTTGCAGAACTGCAAAAGAACCAAACAAAAGCACCCCCACGTCACTGAACTGCCCACACTCCTGCAATTTTGTAGGGAGTTAAATATTAATATTAATATTAATATTAATATATATATATATGTAATTAATCATATTAATTAATAAATGTTAATTAATTATTAATCTAATTAATAATTAATATATATATATATAAATAATTAACCCTTAATTATTTATCACATAAATAGAATCATATTCTATAGCATTTCTCTCGTATAACATATAGTCTAATGTACATCTTATGCACATTATTTTTAACCTATACTTTTAATATGAATCTTATTCATATTAATTTTATTTGAATCTCAAACAAATAATTAATTTCTCTCATAATATATAGTTTTAATTTAGAATTAACTATATATTATAATGTATCAATATTCATATAATCCCTTAAGTAATTTGAACAGTTCAAATTCTTCCAAAAACTTGATCCTCGTTTTATCCGTTATGAGCTAGCAAGGGGACCTAATAGACCTATAGATCAGAAGCTCCAATGATACAAGATTAATCGGTCAAACTCATTGACCACCCGCAGTTGCACTCTTCTCACTGCAGAATGTTTTCGTGTCCATGGATATACGACCATTAATGACAAGTCAATCCTTCACGCGTGCTCGTAACTCAAGTTGGGTCAAATTGCCATTTTACCCCTGAGTTACATCTTACTCCTTAAATACCACTGCTCCTCTAATGAACAACTTGATTATGGTCCGACCAATAACTGGAAGTCCCTCTCGGGCCAATGAGAGGGTGGGGCCCCTTGTTCAAGTCCCGAGTCAGTATTTAAGAGAACACTCATCTACTCCCCTAAAGTCGGGGAGGAGTGAATTCCATCTTGTGATGTTATGTTCTCGGCTCCCCACTCGGTCTCGTCCCCAAAATGGTAGGAATATTGAGTCGGCTACTCGGGCCATTCTCACCCATACAGATCAAAGGACGAGCCCTCACGGGCAGGAGTCCATAACTCACTCAGGATTAAGAATGAGTTGTTTGGTCATCCTATGAAATAGCAATCTGTTAGTCAACAGCGTTATATCTAAAGATTGGCTATTTCACAGTCCGGTCTTATACAAACTCATTGTATAGGATACCCTCACTCGCATGTCTCCACACGAATGACCTAGATCGAGTCGTCTATAACATTTACAAAGTGGGCTGTATTCATAGTGTTGCCAGGATAAGGTACCTAGCCTTATCTATATACTATAGACCGTTCAGGTTATTCACGAGACATTATCCACTTGTATATCAGGGGTATATCAAATATATACCTCGTATATCAGGGGTATATCAAATATATACCTAGTATATCAAATATCTACCCAGTATATATATTGTCCCGGTTACATGATAATAACCTTGGATGTTTAGTTTATTGGATTTTGGATAATGCAATGCTATGAATTCAACAACAAAATTTATTAAATAAAACTTTATTGAATATACATTTGTTTTTACATAAATACAAACTACGAGTTTAGGGCAACACAACCAACAACTTGGTGGGAGGGGCAGAGGGCCAAACCTTACCTACCGTAACAGGGAACAGACCGGTCAATAGCAAGGACAAGAGGTCGCTCAGGAAAGCCCTGTTCGAGCAGAGGAATACCCTGATGGGATGGTTATCTACCCTATCAACCGCTATAAATACACCACACCATCATAGGCTTAGGTATGAAAATCTGTTTGACGTTGATCTGTTAAGTTCAGAGTATATACTAACTTGGGCGTCGGAGTGGCTTTCCTCCTCGTAGGTACCACAGAAATTGCTCTAAGTGCCGCCGACCGACCTCCCAGGTCGTCATCCGTGCCTTGGCAGATTTTTTGCATAAACAGTTGGCACCGTCTGTGGGAAATTGATCGTCTTAGCCAGATCAAGCAGATCATTGAACCGCTAGTCATGATGGAAGGTTCCCAAACGTCAAGCAACCACCGTTATAAGGACTCGAAAGCTCGGCCAGGCGCCTCCAAACCACCGATAGGTCGGAAGCCAAAAACCCGAGCAGACTCTCAAAGGTCGAAGTCTC